>CAHIKZ030001010.1:5000-7500 GCA_903632075.3 Acanthosepion pharaonis
TTTTATAATTGATACATTTTTTTCTTTATTCATATATATGTACCTTGACACAAAATAATTAAAATAGATTATATAGCACAAAAGTCACATTGAACCTGTCGTTGAAGTTTTGTCGACTAAACTTCTGTATATTTCAAATAGCGGACTTGGAATTGTGGCTATATGGATAAACGACAAAATTACTAATTTCTAATCAAAAGCTTGCTCTCTGTAAATACGTATAAGAATAAAGGTTGTTCCAATAACTTGGACCGATTTTAAATGTAAATTAAGTTTAAGCGTCTAATGATTTCTTCCGTCCTGGGTATGACGATAAACTACATCCGCGTCCTGGGTAAGACGATAAACTACATCCAACAGCAAGACCTCTGATCAGGAGGTTTTGAGGAGCGTGGAACCACCTTTTAATTTCTGGAGTTCTCAGGTCCATCCTGACCTGGGGTGGTAGCACCATTTAGGGACCTAGCTATGGACAAATAGTTAACACACAAACTCGTGTAAAAATAGTTTTTAATACCAGAAATACTTTGTAATAAAAAAAATTATTACCAGCAATAATTTTTGATAGAAAAATCATCAGCAATACTTGAAAAAAAATACCAGCAATACAAACAGTTATATATTCTTTGAAAAAAATATCACCAGCTTTCGATTTCTTCAAGAAAAAATATTACCAGAAATAGATTTTTGAAGAAAAACATATTACCAGCAATAAAAATTTTGTCGGCATTAAATAATCCACTGAGGTTGATATGCCGTAAAACAAACCAAACCAAACCAAACTAATAATTTCTTTCTTTTTCTTTCAGATTTGGCAGACATTTTGCGATATTATTTTTCACGCATAATTGCCATGATTTAAATAACATGATCCAATATAGAAAAAAGACATTTTCACCAATAACACTGATTTATTTACAGCTGACTTTGATCCCTCTTAAAGAAACACTCTTATATATAATCCGTCTTAATGAAACACTCTTTACAATTATTCTCTATAAAAGTATCGTCATATATTTTTCAATAAATTAATGTTAGTAATGCTTATATATCTATTTATTTTTCAATAATAAAATGGCAATTGTTTTCGGCAAGCGTCTTTGTTCCCCTGGGATAAGATGAAAAGATAAATTATATGAGAGTGACCGTTGAAAAGCCAAGCAACACAAAGACGTCACGTGACGTGGTAAACTTAATAACTTTATGATTAATAGAGCTGACTGGATCCATATTCCTCCCGGCATTCCCTAGTGGGGGTGCTTACAATCATCCTAATCAGAATCAACATTATTGATGTTGCTATAAGAATCTTGGGTCATTATTTTTTTATGTTATGTTTATGTTATGTCATTAGTGAATGAATTCAGAAATATTTAAATCTGCGTATTGAAGATTATTTTTGAAGACATTTTGTGTTTCATTTTTCATAATGGTTTTTAAAATAAACTAGCATAATATGAACTGGTAGTTAAAATCGTTAAAAAGTTAAAATTGTCACCAAAATAAAATGTTAGCAGATTTTCGAAAGCTCCATTTTTCCCAATCCAGGTGCTAATAATGATCTGAGGGTCTGCTGATGATATTTTTCTTCTCAAGACACGGGCGATCAAGGCTATCCACAAATTACTGTCACTTGTAGATCTTAATAAGTTACGCATTTTTGCTATATTTTGAACTGGTAGTTAAAATAAGGGTTCATTTAATTTGTTCTTTCAAATATTAGTTTGCTAAAGTTATACGTGATCTAAAGAAAATTTCCATAGTTTTGCACCTACTTCACAGTTCTACTGGTTCTGATTGGTCAAATTGGTCAAAGCGAATTATCATATTTCTTTATTACGCGTACTGTTCACAACACTATCGTAATATATCTGGTGTAGCAGCAACATTGTCAATTGTTAGAATAAGATTTGAACTGTTGTATCTTTGAAATGATTAAAGATATCTTACTGGAATTCTCCAAGGTTTTTATAACACTATTGGACTCTACCTTGAACAATAAGAATTAAGCTTTAAGTTTAAATGATGATACCTAGTCATGTTGCGACCTCCTGATCCAGTTTTTCTCTCTACTGTTCACTATTTTTTTAACTTATTCGCTGTTCTCTTGATGGTTCTTGAATGGACTTTGAAGATAGAAGCCAGAGTATGAATGTTGGTACTATTACTGAAAGCCTGAATGATCTTTTTTCATCTCATCATTGCTCAGTTGGGAAGACATAGTGGGGTTCACACAAATCGATTTCAAATTGTTCTCTTGCTAGCTGATTAGCTCAAACGGTTTTTTCACTGATTTTTGTGACAAATGGTGCCAAGATGGCGAAACGTCTTATCTGAATACCTGAAACAAAAGAAACTCTGTTAGTTTACCGTTTTTAGATATTAAACGTTTTGGGAGTTGGATAATTATAGTGATACATGATTTGGACAATTTTGCTTTACACCCGGTATATATATATATATATATATATATATATATATATATATATATATATATATA
>CAHIKZ030001010.1:10000-47500 GCA_903632075.3 Acanthosepion pharaonis
ATCGAGTATGGTTTCACAGCAAAAATTCTCGGAACGCCTGCGGTTAATTGAATCAAGAGAAATAAGAGAATGAATAATTAATTGACAATATTTCATCTAAGAAATTGTGTTCCCTTAAAACTGTTACGACTAGGTGTAAAAACATTCAAGATCAGTGAATGGTTGTGCTAGCACAACGTACCCATGAGTAGCAAAGACTTTATGAGAATGAAAACGGTGGAATCAGAAAACATGGAGAAGATAACTTCAAAAAAAATATCAGTTATCTTTCGCGTCAAGGCATGGTATTTCACACATAAATAATAAAAAAAGGAATCTGTGGAGAGCCATGATTGCCTACGTTTTTAGAATGGATACATCAGCAACAAAAGATGAAAGGAACTATGTCAGAAATAATAATCAGAATCAATTTAACATGAAACTGACAATGGAGTAACCTTTTGAAATCTCAGTAAAAATTTGGTCTTATGCATCTTCGTTAACACGCCAGATAATATGCTCGGGTGTGCCACGGAAACGTGCTAGCCGCCATAATTTTTCCATTATGTGACAATAGTAGCTGTGATTTCAAAATTGGCGCTCTCTTTATTTTTTTATTTTATTTTTTTTTTACTCCAGATGGCGAGCATTTTAACGCAAAGAATGCATCCATAATGGCTATTTTATTTTTGAGAACGGATTAAATTTTTGCATTTTGATTTTGCGAAAACTGGATTAAGCATAAAGGAAATCATACTAGTGAAATGTTATTGACATTCAGATTAATTTCTTCCTCTTTGTTTGTTTTTTTTATCACAGCATTTAGTCCCATGGCCCTGCCTTTCTTAGGGTGTTAGTCGACACGCGTTATCTTAAGGGAGTTTAGAACTGAACGCTTTAACAAACACGAGTAGTTTCGTCTGGCAATATTGTCTTCTTCGTATAACTCATTCTTATTTAGTACTATTTACTTATTGCTCGCCGGGTATTCGCTTTTCCTGGGTCTAGACAATCCAGTCTATGAATTTAACTCCCAATTACAGTGTTCTGCACAGAAATCCGAAAATAAATGATTGTATAATAAAAGGAAGAGGCTATTTTGCCCGTCCCGGTAAAATAGACAAACATCCTTTTAAGCTTATTTTACCGAGCCCGGTAAAATAGATACCCAGGTTATTTTGCCGGAAGTTTATTTATTTTTATCATCAATTGTGAAGACAATTTCAAATTTTTTCCACGGAGAGTTTTTAAAATGAAAGTTTTAAAAAAATAGTGTCCTGGGTAAGAAGATAAACTGCATCCAACAGCAAGGTTTTGAGGAGCTTGGAACCACCTCTTAACTGTTGGTTTCCTAAGGACCACACTGACCCGGGGTGATAGCAGCTGTTAGGGGCCCAACTATGGGCAAATAGTTAACCCACCAAACTAGGACCAAAGCAACATGAAATTATAAAAATAGGTTTTAATACCGGCAATAGATTTTTGCAAAAATATTACCAGCAATGAATTTTCGAAGAAAAAATTAATACAAGCAACACATTTTTGAAAAAAAAATTAGCAGAAATATATTTTTGAAGAAAAAAAACAAAACATTACCAGCAATACATTTTTGAGGAAACAAATATTACCAGCAATACATTTTTTTTGAAAAAATATTACCAACAATACTTTTTTGAAAAAAAAAAATTTACCAGCAATAAAACGTTTTCGCATTACATAACCCATTGAGGTTGGTATATCGTAAAAACAAAACAAACGAAACGAAACAAGTTAAAATTATTTATTCAACATCAAATATTTAAAGAAATATAGAAGTGTTTGAATATTTTAAACACTTCAGGCGTAACAGTTTCTGAAAAAACTTGCTTTTGGGCATGGTTCTCTTTCCAATACACTTCAGACGTACCCACTTAAGACAACAGTCACAGTCCACAGAATTCATGATGCTCAAGTCCTGTCTACACATCTCACAGAAGCACTATATTCTTAGCTCTAAAACATGATTTATATTTACCGGCAAAATAACCTTGGCGTCTATTAACAACGTGTTTAATACAACAAATTAATAGATTATTCGGACAATTGTCCTCATCCTTGTCGCCATATTTATTGCTGTACGCTTCTTCAGGTGGTTGGAATTTCGAACTGAACCCTTTATTTCGCTTACTGGGGTAGACTGTTCTAGTTCCACGTGCCATGTTTGATGGATGTCAGTTATCAGTTATCTCCTGTTAATTTCCCTCTGAAAGTTCTCCACTGCCTTAACCGGCTATTAAACTCACACTCTTTGGGTCCTGTCACTGGATCTAACCAACGCCTTTATCCACTGTGCCATGTGAGGACATCTGGGTATGAATGTCTGGGTATTATAAACCTAATGTCTTCAGCAACCATTTTTACCAGAGCTCATATTGCAACTTTGTTATCATTGCTTTTCTCTGGCACTTCTTATTACTGGTTCCAATATTGTATTTATTTCTATGCTTGGTCGGCTCAGGTGATTTTTGTGGAGTAGCATATGTGCTAATTCCTTAAGTTTACGAATTTTCCAATGGTGTTCCTTGTCTATGATCTCAACATGATTCCACAGAGGGCGGTGATCTCCCTTTTCTCTCCATATGTGGTCAGCCACGCCAGATTTTTCCACTTCCCCTCGTGTTACAACTTTCTGGTGTTCTTGAAGCCTTACCTTGAGGAGGCGGCCTGTCTCTCCTTTATATTCCTTTCCGCAGTTGCACGGGATAGCGTACACACAGTCTTTCGTCATGTTCTCCTCTATGTGGGGGGGTCTCACTCGAGAGAGATATCTATGAAGTGTCGTCAAGCTTTTGAAGGTAGTCCTGATGTTATATGGACCGCAGATCCTTTGTATTTTCTCTGATAACTTGTAACTATTTACACTATTTATTAATCTAAAAAAAAGTGACTTGATTCAAGGAGTTGGGAATTCAATAACTGTCTACAGTAGAGTGAACAAAAAATTGAAAGCCTAGTTACTAAATTTGAGTTATTTAATTAACTGAAACGGGGATATAAAAACGGCATGGCGCGCGGAATTAGAACAATCTACCGCTGTAGACTAAAAAATCGGTTTCCTTCGAAATTCCAACGTATATCACCTGAAGAAGGACGGACTTACGACGACCGAAACGTCGTGAATATGGCAATAAAGAATAAGAACAGCAGCCCGAACGATGTAAATGGTGTAAACAGTTAGGCACATATATGAGGGACAAAGTTCACACGATGTGGCAACATACCGGCGGCCACCATATTCTCACGACGGAACAAGAAACTGGAGCAAGCCTTTGCGATGGCGTCTCTGTACTTGCTGGCCATGACATCCCTGATGGCTGCCTTGAGAGCCTACTAAGTGTTGTAAGGCATGGTGTTCAACTCCCTTTCAAAGCCGCCCACACAAAATTGTCGAGAGTATTGAATTGTGTTGAATATGGCGGGGGCAATAATTCGAGCGACCAGTGATATGGGGAGCAAGAGACACCACTTGAGCACATAAAACTGATAATTCAAGTCCTCCTTGACATATACGCCTAATTGTTTGTCTTCTAATGCCCATTTGCTTGGCGATTTTTGTCATGCTTTCGTTGGGGTTTTTCTTGTAAACATCAGCGACGAACTCTGGCGTTCTATTGGCGCCAGAGCGTTTCCTATGAGTCTTCATGTTCAGGCTTGATGTTGTCCTTGTTGCTTATGACTCCATACACTTTTGCAAGGTCGTAGGGTTTTTAAACCAATCAATGATTTCCATATATTAGTGGTCTGTGCAAATGCTATCCACAGCAACAGCTCGACTATCGTATTCAAAAGATATTTCGATTACTAAGCACTTTAGAACGTTTCTGATATGTATTCTTTTTTAATGACATTTTCGAAAACTAACTATAATGTGACGTCACGGTGTAGCTGCAGCGTAAAAATTCCAGATTGGTAAACCAGGCGCTTTAATCAACTAGACTATTTAAGAAACAATCTCCATTTGTGAAATCAGCCAATCTCACCACAATTCTTTTCATGTTTCAGTCGAGGTTATCAATCTCAAAAATGGATAGACATCTGGGGTGTTTATACACCCCAATATAAAAATGTTTATAGTGTTACAATTATGTAAAATATATCGTATATCTCCGTCCTGGGTATGACGATAAACTACATCCGTGCCCTGGGTAAGACGATAAACTATGTCCAACTGCAAGACCTCTGATCAGGAGGCTTTGAGGAGCATGGAACCACCTCTTAATTGCTGGTGTTTCAAGGTCCACCCTTACGCGGGGTGGTAATAACCGTTAGTGTCCCAGCTATGGGCAAACAGTTAACCCTGAAACTGTGGCAAAAACACTATGAAAGTGTAAAAATAGTTTTTAATACTTCGTAAAAAAATTATTTCCAGAAAAAAACTATTACCATTATTTGAAGGAAAAATATTACCAGAAATAGATTTTTGACAAAAACAAAATATTACCATCAAAATAAATTTCGTCGGCATTAAATAACGCATTGATGTTGATATGCCGTAAAACAAATCCAGCCAAACCAAAATTTTGTATTTCTGAAAAAAAATACCGAAACAGTCAATCTCCGTTACAATATAAAGTGATGGGAAAACAAATATTCATACTCATACAAATTTTTAATTTATTGTATTTCCAAGGAATGAATAAACATAGTTTTCATATAATTAACTGTACGCAGATACATAACTAAATATGTACAGAAAACAGAAAAAAAAATTGATTTAATAGAAGCAAATCCCATTTATCCATTTTAATTGGTGAAAAAATATTCTTACTATAGACATTGCATATTTTAAAACTTTTATATTGCTTTAAACATTATCCACGCAAATTTCTTTCTAGAAATGTTTCCGCTTTCAATCCATTTTGTAGGGAGCAAAAACATGAACACATACTATTTTAAAATTAGTATAACTTCCTTTGTATTGTGTGTATACTAATAAAAGAATGGATGAGTAATATTTTGATGGAATGAATTATGTAATGCATTACGTTTTGCATGCATATTTTGATGATGAAAACAAAAAAAAAAATTGAAACGCAAAATTAAAAAACAAATACATTAAAAAACAAAAAAAAATCCTGAACAAAAGCTTCGTTTGATATTGACGCGGATATTTTTGTTGACAAAAAATCGCAAAAATAAAATTAACATGGTTTTAATCGCTGTTACGCCTCGTGCAGAATCTAGAAGAATTCAAAATGGAGTTGGAAAACGGAAGTTTAATCTGCTTCCAAAGCAGTAGTAGGCGATATCCCGGTTGAAATACTGGAAATAACAGTTGACAAATGTTTATTTATAAAAATTGTCAATGCGACTGAATGCGCCTAGACTAGCAAAGGGAGATAATTCTATGGCAACCATTATCGCCTGCAGTGTTGTAAAGGTTAACACTCTATATTATTGAAGTACAATATTCCAGAATGTTCCAATAATATCATTAGTAGTTATTTTAGCCTAAAAATACAAACAGAATGTTCTGTAATTGTTATTCGTGCAAAAATATTTTCATTATGGCAAGAGGTAAAGAACGGACAAATTCCCAAAAAGAATTGGTTGTTAAGCTTTTGAAAAAAGTTAAACATTGCAGGGGAAATCTCAGACAACCTGAATATTCCATTTACTACCATTAGTTAATTTAGTGCAATGTATAAAAAAACTCAAAACTGTTGAAAGCCAAAAAAAAAAACAGGTGCTCCACGGAAGATTGCTTCAAGATCTTCGAGGAAATTAATGCATCAAATTAAACAAAATGTAATGGTTACTCATCAAGTGTTGCATGATGATTTGCATTCATTAGAAATCTGTGTCACTAAACGGACAATAAACAATGAAATTCATCTAATGTCATGATTCCCCATCGGAAAACTTCACTGTAATTGCACGTAAATGTTTATGACCAAAAAAAAAACCTAATAAATAAGATAATCAAACAAATAATAACAGATACAAACAAAGGCACAGTTTTAAACAAATTAATAGGGAATATGCTTTCCCTGTTTTGAATTTACTTGAATAAATCGACGATCCATAGAATTTGTTAATTGTAGGATGTCATCTGCTGTAATGCCGCGAGATATGTCAAGAATTGCTTGCCATAACTCAGTGTTGCTCCTGAATTGTCGTCCATTGGCGTATAGTCTTCGCTTCATGATGCTTCAAAGATTTTTGATTGGGTTCAAATCCAGAGAATTTGCTGACCACTTCATTTTTCGAGGTCCATCGAAGCCCAACAGTCTTGTGAGCAGTATGTGAGGGAGCATTATCTTGCATAAAAACATTGGCCCTTCTGAAGGCAACTCTTTGCCTTTTCATCCATGGTTCAAGATGCTCCTTCATAAACGCTATGTATGCATCAGCAGTCATTTTGACGCCATCTGGTATTCTCCATGGACCCACTAATGTTTGTCCAATAATACCACCCCAGATCAATATGCCTCCACCGCCTTCTTGGCGTCTCAAACGCTGATGGCGATTCTGTCCGTTCATTACCCAGCCTTTGCACCATCTATCTGGCCCATCAAGTGTTGCTTGAGTTTCGTCTGTGAACAAAACTTTAGAGAAGTCAATCTTCATATTGTCCTTGGCCCATTTCAATCGAATTTGAATGTGATTTCTCGTCAATGGAGGCTTCGATACAGGTTTGACTGTTGTTGCTATTTCCCTGAGATACTGACACCGAGTACTTTTAGACACAGTAGGATCCCCAATGCAACTGAAAAGCTATTGACTGGTAAGTCCAGGATTCTTCGTGGCCTCTCGTTTAAGTCGTGACATGAGACGACCTGAGATAACTCTCGGCTTGCTTTATCTGCCCTTTTGCGTACTCGTGTAGGGTCGGCAGTGAACTTTTTCACTGTTTCATGACACCTCCCTATCATTTTAGAAATTTCTAGGGTAGATTTACCTTTTGAGAGTTCTGAGGTGATAGTTTTCTTTTCAGCATCACTTAAACTGCTTTTACGGCCCATCTTTTCACTAAGTTCTTACACTTTTCAAATAATTTGGCTCGGTCAAATCACCGTGCTGATAACAAATATGGCGCCAGTTTGTTTACATTGCGCAGATCAGTACAAAAATTTCAGTGATTGCGCAGGTTTGTGTTGCCAATATTGTGTGAACATTTTGTGTGAATTGATTGGATGGTTTTTGAAATTTTAGAAAAAAAGTTATCTCGATAATAATTTGGCACGATGTGTATATATATATATATATATATATATATATATATATATATATATATATATATATATATATATATATATATATATATATATATAATAAATATATATATATATATATATATATATATATATATATATATATATATATATATATATATATGTACTTATGATGAAAGAAAAGCATATTCATAAATATATAAAATGCGTTTTCAGCGCTCCAGTTCAAGAAACCAATAGAGATCATTTAAAGTCAAAAGTTAAAATTTGTTTCTCTTTTTAAAATACAGATATGAAGAGATGGCCACGTTGGTATTTAAGCATTAGTCTTTATTTCTCCTAAACCCTCTTCCATTTCCTTAAGCCCATCAAGTTCGTTCGTTTTGTCTGCTTTGCCCTCAAATCTGTACTATCAGATTTTTCAAATTCTCCTTCTTCCTTGTGTGTAACAGAAATGTGTTCATTATATGCCCCTGCAAATTTTAGTGTTAAGTAGTAGTTTCCATTTTCTCTAAAACCTCGTCGTTGCTCGTATGTTCGGTCCATGGTATCCTCAGCATCCTTCTGTAGAAAATTCAAACTGTCTCTTCCTGATGTTAAATATAATTATTCTTTTTGTTCCCATTTCCTCTAAAAGCTCGTCGTTTGCTCATATGTTCGGTCCATGGTATCCTCAGCATCCTTCTGTAGAAATTTCAACTCTCTCTTCCTGATATTAAGTATAAATTCCTCTTTTGATTTCATTTTCTCTAAAACCTTTGTGTTGGTCATATTTTCGGTCCACGGTATCTTCAGAATCCTCCTGTAGAAATTTCAACTATCATTTCCTGATGTTAAGTTATAACTTTCCATTTTGTTTCCATTTTCTCTAAAACCTCGTCGTTGTTCATGTTCGGTCTATGGCATCCTCAGCATCCTCCTGTAGAAATTTCAACTATCATTTCCTCATGTTAAGTATAACTTTCCATTTTGTTTCTATTTTCTCTAAAACCTCGTGGTTGTTCATATGTTCGGTCCATAGTTTCCTCGGCATCTTTCTGTAGAACCATATTCCAGTTGCTTCAAGTTTCTTCTTCATCTCTGAGAAGATTGTCCAGGATTCTCTACCATATAGAAAGACAATCATATCATAACAGTTCAGTATTATTCCATTTTAAGAGTTTCTTTCGATACTCATCTCTTATCCTTTCCTTCCCCTCATTTTGATAAGTGTCCTATTTCATTGCTCACATGTTCAATCCCAGGTATCCTCAGCATCCTGCCGAGGACCACATTTCCGTTGCTTTTAATCTTTTCTCCGATTGCGAGGAGATTGTCCAGCATTCACTGCCATATAAGAGGACAGACATCACATAATAATTGAGTATTATTTTCTTCATTTCTAACGAAGTTTTTCTGTCATTGAATACACTGCTTTGCTTTTAGAGTGCATATTTGATCATCCCAGTGCGTGTTCGGATCTCAGTGTCGCGCTTACCATCCTCTCATGGTAAAATTCTTCCTTCCCACTATTGTTATCCCTTCTTTTAATAGCAGCATTCCACCCGTGAATGACGATACATATCCCGTCTTAACTGCCTCTTCCTGATGTTAAGTATAAGTTTCCTTTTTGTTTTCATTTATATCTATAACTAGCAGTAAAGCCCGGCGTTGCCCGGGGATGTAACAGTAAGAGATAGATCAAGTATCGACCATCATAAAGACTGAAAAATAAAATTGACAAAGATTATTGTTTAAGGTTGATGGACACGCATGTCTTAATTAGTTTTTTTTTTTGTTTTGTTTTTTGTTTTTTTTTACGAATTGGTCAAACTCAAACAAAAACATTGTTTTCAATCGTTATGAGTCTACCGATTGAATAGAAATTTATTATAAACAATTGTCTTGTAAATGGAATTTTAAAGCATTCTGAATGTAAAAATAAAGAAAAAGTGTGCAAGACAATAAGAACCACTACCTGCCAAAAAAAAAGTGAAGTTTTGTTGAAATCGGTTGAAAAATGTAGGAAATCCGATCCCATATATAAAGGAACACACACACACACAAATAACCTGAGTTTTATAATAAGTATAACTCGATATGAGTTGTCCCCCTTTCATTCTCGCGATGCCTCTTTGTGTTTTCAAATTGATTTCGTGCAAAAACAATTGTGTTTTTCCTATTTTTGGCGCTGTCAGAACCACCGCAAGGTAATTTTACGTAGTCCTGTGAAGTTTTGTTGAAATCGGTTGAAAAATGTAGGAAATCCGATCCAATATATAAACACACACACACACACACACACACACACACACACACACACAACCTGGGTTTTATAATAAGTATGATTCTCAAAATGTGTGTTTATGTATGTGTGTGCAATCGGATGTTGCTTATGCATTTCCACAGTTTTCATCCCATTTTGATGAAATTTTTTGTTTGATAGATAATTCTTTAGTGCCGGTTTTGAGTCCAAATTGTTGGCGACAGTGGCTCTCCACTACTTCCTTTCCATTATATTTCTCAGCGACGTTTTACTATTTACAATCTAGTCTTGGATATATACCTTTCATAAAAATAAATAGTTTAAATAATTATCCATTTTCTGCTCCCCACTGTTCAAATTCTTACTCCCCACCCATTTTGAATGTCCTTAGTTGCAGCCAGTTGTTGTTAGCCATATTGATTTTCGAGTTGGCTGACGTTAAACTTAAACTGCTCCAACTGAACGGCAAAAAATCCCAGTAATGAAAAATCCGGCCTAAGCCTAGTTTTCTCTATATCCTCGTTGTTGGCCATATGGATATTTACTTGACCCCCCCCAACACAGACACTGAGTCAGGTTGTGACACAAGGTCAGTTTTTAACGTGGGGACCGGAGTGTTTTCACTCGGGCCGCTGGTCTTAGCTGGTCATAGCATGTCCAAGCTGGTCAGAGCTGGTCTAAGCTAGTCATAGCTTGTCCAAGATGGTCAGAACTGGTCCAAGCTAGTCGTAGCCGTGTTTCATAGTTTTCTTCAGCATCTATCTCTAGAACCATTTTTCAGTTTACTTCAAGTCTTTTCTTTATCTCTGAAGAGATCGTCCAGCATCGACGTCATAGAGGAAGACTGATATCACGTGACAGTTCAGTACTCTTTTCTTTAATTCTAACGATGTTTTTTTTTTCTGTCTCTCAATACTCTGGAATACATCTTTGTGTAATGAAAATTGGAACGAAAATAATCACCCACCTGATCGCAAACGGCAGCGTATATGTTCTGCGTGCAAGGTCTTTTTTTTTTTTTTTTTTTTGACTGGAAAAAACATGGCTGCCCCCAGCAAGCTTATATTGCGAATGGTCACGTATACTCAAGCGGGCGGTCGCGTAAAACCACGGAAAGTGAATTCACGCATGCAAAAGAAAGAGGACAGAAAAGGACATAAAAACGCCGAACACTCGTCACTCAACGGAAAAAGAATCTTTTGCAACGTTGAAGAAGAATTGTGTAAAGGAGAAAGCAGATGCGCAGGAAGAGATTATTGAGTAAATTGAGGGAGTTTATCAGTCGTTGCAGTTTTGCACCAGGCTCACCAAGTGAATAGTGTGTTTGTTCAGGAAGTTTGTCAGTCGTCACGGATTTGCACCTGGTACCCTTTGGTTATCCCATCACGTCTTCGGATTCAAGTGTCGTACAGTTCGTCTTCTGTTAGTGCATTTCCCAGATATTTAAAAATTTTATACTTGTCTAATTTTGCTATCTCCGATTCGAAATTTACATTTTGGTCTCTTTCTTTTCCTAAGAAGCATGCATTACAAATTCTTCGTTTTACAATGTTTTCTCATTTACAGTTAACATTGGTCAATGTTTTTCCATATTTTAATATTTTTTTCTACTCCATGTTAAACATTCTCGTTGCTTGAACTCTTTTCTTTTTTCATTTCTCTACTTAAACTATTTTTGATATGATTTTTTCTTGTGCTTTTAATCTCTTTTCAGTTGAGGTAAAAAAAACAAACGAAAATAAGCAAATTTAAAACAAATTGCAGAACGAACAAAAATAAATAAAATTAGTCATGCTAAAGAGTGCAACAGTTTTTTTTTTAATTGTTCGAAATTATAAACCCACGCATTTTTTTTTTATCTTTTCTTTCTGCGCGCACGTTTTGACTGCTTCACTGAACGGCTTTCATCAGTATGTTCGTTTCTGTAAGAAAAAAAAAATCTGCGGGTGGGAGTCGAGGATAGCAGCTTGGGGTGTGTAAATTCCTTTCTCTCTCGAGTGATACTTACCAGTCACAGGGATACGTCCCTGCGCTTGGACCGGCTATGACCAAATTGGACAAGCTATGACCAGCTAAGACCAGCGGCCCGAGTGAAGACACTTGTGTCGACACTTTAAAAAACGTCCTTGTATCACAACCTGACTCAGTGGGGGTTTAGTAAATACAGTGGAGGCTAGCAACTTGAAATGAGGAATCGGATTCCTTTAAGCTCTTAGGCGCAAGCAGATACAATGGAGAAAACATGAATTCATTTCTTCCGCCCCCGCTATGGGTTAAATAGTAAGATTTTTATTTGTAAAAAAACAGTGTTATTCGAATAAATTGTTTATAATATTCACTCGTATAAAAAATAAAATATTCTTTCAGCCCAAATTATATTTAGGCTTTCGTCGACCGTAGTCGGAATCATCGAGTCAATGCTAACGATGCTTTCCTTAGCTGCATAGTATGTGCTTCGCCAGGGTTACATACAGTTTCGAATTCAAAGTTTTCCTTCTCCTAGACCGGTTGCCAACCAAGGCTATAGAACCCAGTCTACTATTTAGAAGAGAGAAGAGAGGGATCCATCCTTTTCCCAAAGGTATTAGCACGTAAGTGAATGTAATGATCTCGACTTGAATTCGAACTCGGCTTCTAGAAATCCTTAATCTTGGCCATAATCCATTACTCTATCGTACCTTTAAATGACTCCAAAGATTTGACAAACCGTAAAAGAAAAAAAAAATACCATGTTCCATTCTTTCTCATATTTACAGTTTTTCTAGCAGCGTTACTAGGCTTTATGGTTCCACGTGCTCTATAAACACCTGTTAGGACTGTTACTTCCCTCTTTTTTAGGGCCCTAGAAAATTTCAGTCCACCTTTTCGTTTTCTTTTAATTTCGCTGTTTTTTACGGCCATATCAAGTTGCAACACCAGTTCTCGTATGATCACCGAAGTTTTGCTCCCTGTCCTTTCTTATATTAATTGTGCTCCTTTTGCCACATCTGCTAAACCCTGCTATCCGTCAGTTTATACAAGCTCAGGAAATATCTTATACACTGTCCCTATTCCGTTTAATATGACGCGTGAGTGTCAAATTCTCGACGCCCTCTTCCCTCATCATGTCTTAGAAATTTCAACTGTCCCTTGCCGTTAAGTAAATTTTGATATTTTGCTATCTCTCCTAATCCCTGAGCTGCCAGCGATTCCCACAAAATTGTTATGTAGGCACTGCGCTGATTTCTTCTATCCATCTGACATTCGATATATCCTGTGAGTGCCTTCTTTCCTTATTATGCGGCCTAGAAATTTCAACTAACGCTTTCTTATGTTAACTATAAATATAATGTAAAATAAATATAAATGTCTTTTTTGTTTTTATTTTTCTCTACACCGTTTTCATTGCTCACATGTTCAGTCCCTGGTATGCTCAGCATCCTTCTGTAGAACTATAATTATGCATAATATCGTTTCTTTATCTGTGAGGGGATTGCCCAGCATTCATTAACATATACGAGGAGTGATATCACATAAATTAGTATAACTTTTGACTTCTCCTGTTCATACGGACATACATATATGGAAGTTTTTTCTTCGTCATTTGACTAAAGATGATAGTACATCGCCAATTCTTCTTCTTCATCATATATATATATATATATATATATATATATATATATATATATATATATATATAAAAGTGTAAGATTTATAATCTGGTGTTCTTATTGATATTTTTATTTTTATTTTTACAAAATAGTACTCAATGTAAATTTACAGAGCATTAATATTATAAATTAACCGATTTAAAATATGTTTTTTTTCGCTACACAGTAATAACCATGTTTCAAAAATGGAAGCTAAAAGTTTCGAATTTAATTTTGTAATTAAATTAAAAACATTATTTCCATTTAATCCTCAAGAAAAGTTTGGAGTAACTTATATTTTTTTAAATTTACTGAGTGTTAAAGGCACAAAAAATTCATAATTCACCGTTTCCAAGGACACAGAGAGATCCAATCATTCAGACAAGGGGTGGTAGCGTGTTCATTTTTATTAACTTTTGTTGTATCAGTTATTAGTTATATATATATATATATATATATATATATATATATATATATATATATATGAAAAGTGTATATAAATATAATTAAATATATATATGTATAATTATTTATATATTATATGCGCGGTACTTATTAGAAAGCGCTCAATATCAGAGATAGAGCTCACATATTTGGTTGGATAGATGTGAGTTTGTGACCCTGGTTTTCACGCGATCGTCAGACAAACGGATTTGACGACCATATATATATATATATATATATATATATATATATATATATATATATATATATATATATATATAGTTGGATAGATGTGAGTTTGTGACCCTGGGTTTCAGGCTTTAGCGATTTGTCTGACGATCGCAAAAGCGTGAAACCCAGGGTCAAACTCACATCAATCCAACCAAATATGTTAGCTCTATCTCTGATATTGAGCTCTTTTAATAAGTACATGCGTATATAATATATAAATAATTATATATATATATATATTTATTTATATTTATAAACACACACACACACACACACACACACACACACACACACATATATATATATATATATATATATATATATATATATATAAATATATGTAGTTCCATCCACAGGCTGTTTTGCTGTATCACAGCTCATCAGTTGAATTGGCGTCAGTTGGGATTATACCGCTAAAACATTGGCGCACAACAGATATGACAGTGAATATATATATATATATATATATTATTATTATTATTATTATTATTATTCAATTATTCATCTTAACCGCTATCAAATCGCATAATATCCCCTTACGCCTCTGTGTTTTAAGTTTCGCTTTTTCATTATTCTCTTTGGCGCCATAATCCCCTACATTAGAAAACCGTTATTTTTGACTCATCAACATCGACAACTTCAGCATCTCTGTCATCATAAGCGATTCTTTCGACCACCCTTCTCATCCTTCCACACCCCTCATTTTGATGATTGCGTCAACCGCAAGCGGTTCGCAGTCTGCCTTTTGCTCATTAGATTTCAGCATAAAACAATCATTCTCTGGCTCTCGCCTATTCTTTAATTTTTACTTTTTTTTTTTTTTAATTTTCGTTGTTTTGTTTTCGCCATTGCTTCATTACGTTAAAAGTCATTACCAAATTAGATTAACTTCGGCAAATTTCGGTTTTCAACACGCCAGCTAACTCGGAGTGATTTAAGTGTGTAAAATGTTTTTGTAACAGTTTAACGTAGCAACTAGATTTCTTTCAATTTTCTATTAGACGTGCTGCTTGTTAAATTGCAATTTTTGTTCTCCTGGCTTCCCCCGAAACAAAGGAATGAACATTTTAAAGAACCGCTTAAAATCCCACTTTGAAAAAATAAAATAGTCCAAGAGATAGACTTTTAAAACGAATGCCGCCAAATTAAAATGGCAACAGAATTTTGGAAAGATCCACTTGTTCCATCCATAGACTAATAATGAGCTGAGGGCAGGCTGAGTACATTCTTCTTTTTATGTGCTTTTTACTCCTCAGGACTTCGGTCAGCGTTTCTGGACAAAGGGCTTTAATCTGATCAACCAATCGAATATGACCTACGTTGATGATATGATTGGTTGATCAAGCCCTCAAGCATTTTCTTCTTCTTCTTAAAAAAAAAAGAGTATGTAATTTGCTTTTGAAACTAACCGTTTACTCGCCAGTAATCTATAATCGTCTGAGGAACACATTGATATGCGTTGAAACTCTACTGAAATTGTGTAGTGATTCTTACATGTTTTTGTTGTAATATCTATATATATATATATATATATATATATATATATATATATATATATATATATATATATATATACCGGGTATACCAACAAAATTGTTCAAATCGTATAACAGCAAAATTGTCGAATTATGCAACTGTTAGATTAAGCTTTGAAACGTTGGATCTTAGAAATGATTAAAGATATCTTACTGGAAGTCTGAGGTTTTCATAACACTATTGGACTTTACTTTGAACAATAAGGATATATTTAGCTCTAAGTTTAAATGATGATTCCTCTTGCTGTTGTGACCTTCTGATCCAAATTTCCTCTCTACTGACCACTCATTTTTAAACTTATTCACCGTTCTCTTGATTCTTCTTGAATGGACATTCTAGATGAAAGCCCGAGTATGAATGTTAGTACCATTACTGCAGGACTGAATTATATTGTCCTCTTACCATAGCTCAGTTGGGAAGAAACAAAACGGTTTTGACCTCTTCTCTTCCTCGCTGAATAACTCAAGGTAATATTCGAGAAATCTTGCTAGAAAAATATGCGTCCTTCGGTACGATTCAAAGCTGCATTTTCAATGGTGAACCCTCATTGGATCTGGGTAAGTCCTATATCGCTGAGCGATTAGGCCCGTCAGATCCAATGAGAGTTCCCCATAGGGGAGGCAGGTTTGAATCCTGCCGGAGGACGCATATTTTTCTGAAAATATTTTTCGAATATTCAAGTCTGTAGATATAATTGGATAAAAAATACTGTTTAACTAAAGAAAAAACGGAGCTTCTACTCGAATATGAGTATCCATATATATAGTTTGTGTGTGTGTCATGGGCCGCAGTGCGCTATTCGTTTCCAGTGCCACGTATGCATCAGTTTGTCGTAATCTTGGAAATCTTCCGTGCAAAGACAACAGACTATCATTGTTGCTAAGTCCGTGTAATGTTTAATTTATTGTAATGAGCTTGTCATCTCTGATGATGGCTTATGAAAGCCGAAAGCTTAGATAGGATTAAAAAAATCTATGGTGATTTTCTTTCAGTGATAATGTTATTAAGCTTATCAGATGATATGAAAAGAATTTGCTTAAAATAAATAGACAAAACTTGTCTATATATATATATATATATATATATATATATATATAAAGTGAACATTGCCTATAAAAGTGAACATTGAAGTCAACACTCAGAGGATGTTTCATGCTGGACGCAATCGTCAGACCGTGAATTCTGGATATTTCCACGGCTATTTATATATATGGTTCACTGGTGCATTATGGGTAATCTATTCTTGCGGTTATTTTGAGGGAGTGGCTTTTTTGTTTATTTATTTATTTGTTTGGGTTAATTTATTTTACTTGTTTTTCATTTTGTATTATTTATTCTTTTCGTTTTTTGATGTTTTATTAACGTAGTTAAAAATTGGTGGGGGATTTGCTTAAATCGCTTATGTAATAGTTTATTTTGGTCTGGGAAGTGTTTAGATTGCTTGCCTTAGTCTATTCTGTTATTTTGGCGGGTGGACAGTTTTTAATTTATTTATTGGGATTGATTATTTTTACTTGTTTTGCTTATTTATGGTTTGTTTTTTATTAATCTTCACGGTTATTTTAGCGAGGTCGATTTGTTAATTTGTTTATTTATTTATTTAGATTAATTTTTATTATTTTTTATTTATTTATTTACTTATTTTTTATTTTGTATATATTTATTTATTCTATTTGGTTTTCGATTTTTGAGTGACACAATTCATGTTTTTTTTGTCGTTATATAGTAGTTGAATCTATTTTTTTTGTGTCCAATTTTTGGATTGGTTGTTGTAGTCTATTCTGACGGTTATTTTGGTGGAGTTGGTTTGTTAAATTGTTTATTATTATTTTCTTTATTTACTTATTTGGGTTGCATGTTATTACTTGTTTTTTATGTATTTTATTTTTATTTTTACTTATTCTATTTCGTCTAACAGGAGCGGTTTTTTAATTTGTTTATTATTTGTCTGGGTTAATTTATTTTCCTTGTTTTTTTATATTATTTTGTTTATTTTCCAGTTTTCCATTTTTAAGTAACGTAGTAAAAATTTGTTTTCATGCCTGTATTTTGAGATGAGATCAAATCGGTTATTTAGTCATTTATTTTGGTATAGTAAGGTAATAATAGTAGCTATTATTACCTTCCGATACCAAAAACAAAATTTGCAGGCATTTGGCTGATAATCTTTTTCGTATTTTCCATATTTTTCGTGTGATTTGTGCTTTGTTTGTAATTTCCCAGATGTATTTGGAAAGCATTGTACTGTTCGTGTATTTGCTATGTGTGAAATAGGTTTTGTGTGCATAGTTTCTTTGTTTCCAGGGTCCTTCAGTTACTCCTATGTATACTTTTTCTTCATCTGGTGATTTACTGTAGCGTGGTAAACATCACTACGTCACTCAAAAATCAAAAACCATTGTTATTGGAGGCTAAATTACAAGTTTCTATATTATTTCAATACCAAACACAAAATATGTAATGAAAAATGCTCTATATTACATACATTTTTCTTAAAAAGTAAACCGCCATTTTTAAAGGCAGGTCTACATTAATACATTAATAAAGGTTCAATTAGGTTTCTTTCGACCAACTTTCGCAAATGCTGCCTTCGCCAGGGTCAGAGCGTCAGGTACCCCTCCCGGGTTCGTGCCGGATATCATGGTCATACCCTAGATCTGAAATGCTAATCATAAGCGCCAAATACATCTCAAATATGTGCTATGATAGAGTCTATTTAAATATGCTATTTAAATGTTGTCAGGTTGTTAAAGAAACAAAAAAATGTAATCTCACTGAATGATTATTTTCTGTTAACAACCACGTTTCTTTGTTGTCAAAATAGCTTGAATGGCGCTATAAGAGATAATAAAAATAAGATGAAATGGAGGCTAATAAAAAATTAATAATGATGACAATGCTTGCTTTAAGGATTTAAGGACAACATTCGAACATAATATCCACTGCAGTAACAGCTAGTACTGTAAACGTGCCAAAAATAAGATAATAATAATAATAATAATAATAATAATAACAATAATAATAATAATGATAAAAAGTGCCTCCTTATTGATATGGCAGTCCCTGCAGACTGTAATATATCTTTGCAGATGTTCAAAAAGCTGTCAAAATACATGGACCTTGAAAGAGAAATCTCAAAAATACGGCACATGGGAACATTAAAAATTCCTGTTGAAGTTGGAGCCCTGGGATTGTTTGGAAAATATTCTAGTAGACTAATTGAAGGGATTCCTGGAAGTCCATGCCTTAAAGAGATACAAAAAGATTTTCTCACAAGTACAGCCCACACTTTACGAAGGGTTTTATCAATGCAAAATATATATATATTTTTTTGTCAGTGGAAAGTGTCATGATGCCATTTCTAACCTCAGGTCTCTGGACGGGACCCAGAGAGAAAATTTTCCATGCCAGAAATCAAAGGAAATATTATTATTATTATTATTAATAATAATAATATGATATATGATGATCTTAAAAACCGATGAAAATACAAAAAAGTGGACAGCTAAAAAGTTATAGTTGTAGCCTTCTGATTGATTGGAAAAGGTTCCGATCGACTCACAGAAGGGGTTACTGGCATCCCATGACAAAAGGAAATACAAAAAATTGTACCCTCAAGTACAGATCACAAAATACTTTATCTATGCAAAATGTGTGTGAACTTAGTTTTTTTTTTCTTTGTCTTATTTTTTATTTATTTATTTATTTTGGGATTTTTCTGTTACAAGTGTGATCAGTGGAAAATGTTATGAAGCCAACTCTGAGCATAGGTCTCTGGTTGGTAGCCATAAGAAAAACTGTGTGCAACAGAAATACAAAGAAATAATAATAATAACAATAAAATAATAATAATAATAATAATAATAATAATAAATTGTTA
The DNA here is from genome assembly GCA_903632075.3 of Acanthosepion pharaonis. Classification (NCBI taxonomy): domain Eukaryota; kingdom Metazoa; phylum Mollusca; class Cephalopoda; order Sepiida; family Sepiidae; genus Acanthosepion; species Acanthosepion pharaonis. Next base: position 29,159 of record CAHIKZ030001010.1, read on the forward strand.
TTGAGGACCACAAAACAAAAAAGTGCCTTCTTATTGATATGGCAGTCCCTGCTGACTGCAATGTATCTTTGAAGATATTCAAAAAGTTGTCAAAATACAAGGTCTTTGAAATAGAAATCTCGAAAATGTGGCATATGGGAACATCAACAATCCCTGTTGTAGTTGGAGCACTAGGACTGGTTGGAAAAGATTGCAGTAGACTAATTGAAGGGATTCCTGGAAGTCCATGCCTCAAGGAGATACAATAAATTGTTCTGACAAGTACAGCCCACACTTTACGAAGGGCTTTATCTATGTAATTGGAAAGTGTCATGATGCCATTTCTAACCTTAGGTCCCTGGGCGGCACCCGGAAAGAAATATGTAAACGCCAGAAATCAAAGAAAATAATAATAATAATAATAATAATAATAATAATAATAATACGATATATGTTTGAGTAAAAGTACTCAATAACCGAATACGAGCTTTTATAAATATAAGGGTGGACACTGAGCGGCAACAATCCGTGTCTGGCTTCAACGTAATCTTCAGGCCACACATACACATATATCGAGTGTAACAGCAAAATTGTCTAAATCGTGTAACAGCATAACTGTCCATCTCATTAAATGTTTAATATCTAAAAAAAGAAATCTCCTAAACTAATTCAGTTCTATTTCCACCTTTTCAAATAATACGTTCAGCCATATTGACACCATAGCTTCTTTTAATGATGAGCTACTTTGAATCATCCTATATATATATATATATATATATATATAAATATAACCGTTCGTTCTGTTACCTCAGTATGAGCAACAACGACAGAATTGATTGCTAAAAGAACATTTCAAGATGTGTACGATCGACAAATTGGAGTAAATGTAAAAATTTAAATATCTAAATAACAGATTATGGAAAATGCAACATCGAATTCGAAAGGTGCGTTGGCCTAGCGAAAGATGCCTTCCAAAAGCTAAGTAACTAATTCAGAAGAAGTACAATTTCGTTTAAAAAAAAAAAAGACTGCTTAACCATTATGAAATATCAATGCTGCCATAAGACAGTGAATACTCTATAACCTACCCGCTGATGAAGAAACGACTTGAGGTAAGAGAAATTTGGTTCAACAGAAGGATGCTGAGAATAGCGTGGACTGAACATGCGAGTAACGACGAAGTTTGAGGCAACAGAAATGTGATTCTACAGAAGGATGCTGAGAATACTATGGACTGAAATGTGTACCTAACGGGGAAGTTTAAGGGAAATGAAATAAAAACGATACTAATACATAGCACAAAAAGCAACAACTGAAATTTCTAAGATACATACGGAGTAAAGAGTGCTTGGATAACGTGATACTCATAGGGGATATGAGAAACAGCCTTAAGATGAAATTTACTTATCGCTACAAAGGATGGGAAGAATGATAATCGCCTGCATACCGAAGAGAGATTCCACATAGAAGAAGAAAAAAAAAACTAACAATCGTTCGTATTGAGGAAAGAATGCAATATTCACTAACCGCTCCACGCACACAAGGACGAGTTTATTGTGGGGTATCCGAGCGCATAGCTTCGTATGGGGATCCTCTTTGCCCGTAAGCAGAGAGTTTGATGTAATCCGGGGGATGAGGAAAAGTTGAGAAGAGAATATGACACTCAGAGGGCACATTGTAAGTAGAACGGACACAGGAAAACAGTGCTGAACTTACTTAACATGCTTGTGTCTATGATTGGCAGAACAGGTTTCTGGAGAGACAGCCAAAAGATGAAACTTCAATGGATGTGAAGCCACGATCTCCCACGTCCAGAAGCAACACTGCACATTGAAGATAATAGAAGAAGAAGACCAACAACAACAATAACAGCAACAACAACAACAAAAACCGTTCGTTCAGTTCTGCAGTCAGTATTATTGGCAACTTATAAAATCAAACTTTTATTACGTTTATCTAAATCCGTCTACGATCATTCTCATATTGTAGGCAAGATGGATACAGGGAAGGGGAGCTAACGAGCTTGTGTCAATGGTTAGCAGAACAGTGACCTTACTTAGAGCTACAAACGATGGGAAAATGTGGAGAGCCACGATCGCACACATCCCGAAACGACACTGCACACAGAAGAAGAAGAAGAAGAAGAAGAAGAAGAAGAGGAGGAGGAGAAGAAGAAGAAGAAGAAAAAAACTAACAAACGTTCTTTCCGTCTCCCACCCAGAATTATTGGCAACTTGTAAAACCAAGCGGCTCATACATTGATCTTCTTCTTCTTCTTCTTCTTCTTCTTCTTCTTCTTCTTCTTCTTCTTCTTCTTCTTCTTCTTCTTCTTCTTCTTCTTCTTCTTCTTCAACTGTTCAGCTGCGCAATATATTGTAATTTCTAGGATACATATTAACGAAAGAGAGCTTAGAGTATCTGATACTGACAGGGGATATTGAAAACAAGACGTGCAGTGGAAAGCAACGTGCTTGTGTCAATGGTTGGCAGAACAGGGTTTAGAAGCGAAACCCAAAAGATTATCCTTTATAGAGTTACAATGGATGATAAGTTGTGGAAAGCACCAATCTTGAAGGGATACTGTACAAAAGAAGAAGAAACTAACAACCAGTATTAATGGCAACTTGTAAAATCAGATCGTTCGTACATTGCCCCAAATCTGCCTACGATATTTTCCAAACTGTTCGGGAGTATAACATATTGGAATTTCTAGGATTAATATTGAGGAAAGAGTGCTTACTGAATGTGACACTCACAGGGCTTAATGGAGGAAAGACGGACACAGGAAAGCTGAACAAACCTAACGAGCTTATTTCAGTGGTGAGCAGAAAAGTGTTTCAGGTTGATACACAAAAGATTAACCTTACTTAGAGTTACAAAGGATGGGATGTTGTGGAGAGCCACGATCGTCCGAATCCTGAAAGGACACTGCACATAGAAGAAAAAAAAAAGCAACAACCGTTCGTATTGAAGAAAACGTGCTAAGAGAGTGTAACACTCAGAGGGCACATTGTAGGCAGGACGGACACGGGAAAGCCGCGCACATCTTAACGTGCCTGGGTCAATGATTGACAGAACAGGTTTCAGAAGAGATTGCAAAAAGATAAGCCTTCCTTAAAACTACAATGGATGTTATACGTGGGGAAAAGTCACGATCTCCCTCGTCCTGAAACGACGTTGAACAAAGAAGAAGAAGAAGAAGAAGAAGAAGAAGAAGAACCACAACAACAAAAACAAGAAGAAGACGAGGAAGAAGAAGAAGAAGAAGAAGAACAACAACAACAACAACAAGAAAAACAAGAAGAAGAAGAAGAAGAACCACAACAACAAAAAGAAGAAGAAGAAGAAGAACCACAACAACAAAAAGAAGAAGAAGAAGAACAACAACAACAAGAAAAACAAGAAGAAGACGAGGAAGAAGAAGAAGAACAACCACAACAACAAAAAGAAGAAGAAGAAGAAGAACCACAACAACAAAAAGAAGAAGAAGAAGAAGAACCACAACAACAAAAACAAGAAGAAGACGAGGAAGAAGAAGAAGAACAACAACAACAACAAGACGAGGAAGAAGAAGAAGAGGAAGAAGAAGGAAGAAGAAGAAGAAGAAGAAGAAGAACAACAACAACAACAAAAAAACAAGAAGAAGAAGAAGAAGAAGAAGAAAAGAAGAAACAACAAAAAAAGAAGAAGAAGAAGAAGAAGAAGAAGAAGAAGAACAACAACAAAAACAAGAAGAAGGAAGAGAAGAAGAAGAAGAAGAAGAAGAAGAAGAACAACAACAACAACAACAAGAAGACGAGGAAGAAGAAGAAGAAGAAGAAGAAGAAGAAGAACAACAACAACAACAAGAAGACGAGGAAGAAGAAGAAGAGGAAGAAGAAGAAGAAGAGGAAGAAGAAGAAGAAGAAGAAGAAGAAGAACAACAACAAGAAAAAAAACAAGAAGAAGAAGAACAAGAAGAAGAAGAAGAACAACAACAACAACAACAATAATCGTTCGTTCAGTTCCACATCCAGCATTATTGGCAACTTGTAAAATCGAACCTTTGGTACATTGCTCCAAATCCGTCTACGATCTTTCTCCATCTGTTCAGCAGTGCAATATATTGATTATTACCTTGATATACTTGGTCTAAAAAAATGCAGTGATCTTGTGATTACATTATCGATGAATCGATTTTGGACTTTTTTTTTTATTCCATACCCTTGAGATTACGTCCGAAATAAATTCAGCCTCTTCTCTGTTTTTCTTTCCTTTCTTTGTTGCACAAGTTCTTTCGTTTTCTTATGTTTTTCCTTTGTCCTTTAATTGGTCTTTTGTTTATGGACTTTAACCTTCTTCAAGAAATGTTTTTTTTTTTTCTTGAGATTACTCAACATTTCGTTCTGAAAACAAGGCAGCAATTCTTATGAGAGATTTCCTGCCGATTCTTCAGATTAAACAAACAAACGAAAAAAAAAAATACTTAGTCATTTGCAATGTCCTGTGGGCGCATCAGACGAAGAAATATTCTGTCGTCAAGATAAGTAAATTCGATTTTTATTTTTCCTACGTTCCACATTTTATGCTAAATTAGAATCTGCTCTGCAATTTTCTTACATGTCTTTCCCCAGTTGTTAATAATGCACAAATTCTGCACTGTTTAAGACACAATAAAAGCATATTGTTAGATTATCTCAGCTTATCCGAAGCCAGGCAATGGGAGTTAGGATATACGAGAAAGACATAGTAAGGGTAGTAAGGGTGTACAAGTATTTAAATCAATTTTTTAAAGTCTTGACTGTAGGACAACATTCTTCTTCTTCTTCTTCTTCTTCTTCTTCTTCTTCTTCTTCTTCTTCTGCTCACCACTGACACAAGCTCGTTGCAAAAAGATAAAAATAATTCTTTACTATCATAATTTAATTGAACGGTTTCATTCATAAAATATTCGTGGCGTTTTTACCTAAAGCCTTTTGCTGCAATAGAAAAAAGGCAATTCAATAAGTCCCCGGGTTACGACAGTACAGACTCACGACGATTCGTGGTTACGACGTATTACCGTTAATCTTGTTTCGGCTTAGTCCGTTGAACCCGTACATATGTCATGCATTAAATTTATGCCATCCATATGTTTTTTTGTGTTATGTTAACATATGTCATAGAACTGTGTTGTTACGTACAAGATTATTGTTTCATAAGTTCATACTCACGACAATTTGTGGTTACGACGTATTACCATTAATCTTGTTTCGACTTAGGCCGTTGGACCCGTACATAGGTCATGCATTAAATTTATGCCATCCATATGTTTTTTGTGTTATATTAACATATGTCATAGAACTGTGTTGTTACGTCCAAGATTATTGCTTCATAATTACGTTAGCTTAAGTAAATATTCACTGAAAATCGTAGGTAATTTTCGACTTGCACGGAAAATAGCTATACGGATCTGTCGTCTACGGCGAGCCACGCAATCGTGTCGTGTAATATTAACTGAATACAACAGAGTGTATAACAGATCAACTGAGTTCCGAAATTCTTTTCTGTGGCATTGCGTACGGCTTTGAGTTGTCATTTATCTTTAAATGTAATGTGTATCTACCACCGCCTAGAAAAAAAGCAAATAAGTTTGTTCAAAAGCATTTCTAATTAAATAATATAGTTTGATTACATTATTTAGTTTATCATTCAGGGCAGAGATTTCCAGTTAGAATAAATAGTAAAGGTTTGAAAATAAATTAGATGATTTACATTCTCCAAAGACTCCTACTTTTAACTAATAAAAAAAAAAATCTGGAAATAAAAAGGAATTTCGCGAAATTTCATGAAAGTAAGTGGGTGTTGACTTATGTAAAAAAAAGAAAAAAAAGACCAAGATTTTGTAAAATAAAAAATGTCAAAAATAATTTCATTCATTTGTGAAAATGAGTCCTGAAAGTTTTATTAATATCCAACAATTATTTGATTTATGTAAGAATATCCAAATTAATGTGGTTTCACCAAAAAATAAACGCAAAAAAGTAATTGTAATTATTATATCTACCGATGACGTAACCAAAACAAGATTTTATACTAAAATCTTGAACGTACTAGAAAGGATTAAAAAATTTCCAAAATCAATCAAAAGATACTTTGGTCTTTCCTCTTAATAATAACATAAACATTTTGATGCTAAAACTTTTTTAATTAGTTTGCGGCCTTTTTCATTATGCAATGCAGTTTTCCCGCAAAAAATTGGAGGTAGCTAGTTTATTATTCTAAATTGTCACAATCTGTTAGAATTGGTTCTCAAAAAGAAAAAAAGATTACTTATCAACCTAATATATATAGAAAGAATTTTTTGAACTGATTTTTAATAATTCGACAGCTTTGTATCGATTTAAACGTTTGTTTTTAGTGGATGCTCCTATTCATTTTATTAAACAGTATGGAGAAATCCGTCGATTAATGTGGCTAATGTGTACATCGGTAACTATAAAAAAAATCAATTTTCAACTACTATGGTTAAACTGAAGAATGTTTTAACACACTAATCAAGTAGTATGTATGCACTAATCGAATTTTGGCATATAAAATTTTTAGAGCACTAATTGAAAACTCATTAATTGAACGAGGGATGCTTTTAATTATTTATTATCACCTACCGGTCTGAATACTCGAGAAATCTTATTAAAGAAAAATTTGCGACCTCAAGAATGAGGAAGACACGATTTAGCCCAGCACGTCTTACAACTTGGCCAAGAAGAAACAGACGGTTGATTTCATGCTTTTCAAGCGAAATTTCGCCTGTAAGATTTCTCGAAGAGTTTTCTTATCTGTATTTAACTCCTAATCCAAACGAGAACAAATATATATATTTAGAATGGATGTTTAATCATTTTTAAGCATTACACCCCAAGCAGGGCGACAGTACACTAGTACGCAAGGGCCTTCAGAGGTTGTAAATAAGTGAAAAGACTACGTATAGTGGTCGAATGACGAAAGTATAAAAAGAAAACTATGATCAAGGCAACAGAAGATGTCGATTGACTTTACATTTACAATTTTGAAGATAATAGTTATCAGGGAAGCAAATAAGAGGAAGGGAGCTTCACTGCCTGGAAGTGCGTGAGAAGTTGTTGAAGTAGAAGAGGCGGTTACATTTAACTGTTTCGACAGTAAAAGAGTGGGATCGAGATGCAAACCTAGTAGCAAGCATAAACTGCACCAAATATAGCTCGTCAGAGTAGATGCCATGAAGATATTTTTTTAGAAAAGACAGAGTGAAGCCACAATATATCGGTGAGAATGTGACTGAAGTCGAGAACCCAAGTCAGAAACGATCACATTGAATATCCGTCTTTGCATTTTGTCTAGAACATCGAGATGAACAGCGGGAAGCACCAGACCATATGTGGCAACAGTATTCTATAATCCGACAGGTTTATATCCCTTTAGAAACTTCGAGAAATCTGTGACAGGTTAAAGCATTTTATTTAATCAACGGGTTCAGTCTGTTCTCGTTTCACTGCCCACGTCTCGGGATATCGAGTCTAATTCTATTTTTTATTTAATACTGTTTAGTTATTTCTAGCCCGTTTTCACAGAGAGCAAGTACAGACTTGCCCGACTGAAGGATTGAAACCAAAGCTTTTATCCACTATGCCATGGTCTCCTATGACAAATTTTGTAGGTTATCCAGATCGATATATACCCGAGGAAGGGCGAAAAGTATAAAGGATGAAAAGTAGTGATAAGAACAACAAAGATGAGGACAATAGTCCAGAAATAAATAGTGTAAATAATGAAATATGGACAAAGTAGTTAGAACGTTCGCTTATCGACCTTGAGACCCGGGTTCGAATCTCACCATAATCTATTTATCAGGAAGGTGAACTACTTGATGTTAGTGATCTTCGCGTGCAGCACCTTTGGAAAGAGCCTGAAAACCAGACCAAGGGTTGATCCAAGCCTTATGAGTGAAATTGGGTGGACGGAACTCATTGGCAAGCGTCGACGGTTGTGCTAGCACGAACTCACAAGTCATCGTGACCGAGGGTCCGAGTGTGCTGGCCTTGTTCAGACTGCTGATAACACGCTCTTTATAGACCACAGGTGAGATATGTGGGTGGTGAATAAACATAAATGTGCCTGAGCAGACATCTGCAACAAGGATTAACTAGACTGATACGAGTGGCCAGCCATGATTAATAATGAAAACTATTCATGTGAATATATAAAGCACGCCCCCCCAAAAAAACAAATATATGTATATATATATTTAAACATATTTTTGTAGGTACAAAATTTAATGATCTAAATAAAAGTATAAAACTTAATATTACGAGACATATTAAAAACGGGCGAAGCAACCGGTTTCGCTCCCGCTCTTCAGGCTTCAACGGGAGATTTAATTTAAAATTAACACAGAAAAATGTACAATAAAAGGAAGTTTTGGGAGGATTAAAAATACCAAAAGGAACTAGAAACAAATGACAGCTAGCCCCAACAAATATTCACGTTGTTTACACAAAGCAGGCTTAAGGGACCCGATGTAAAATGCCTCCAGAACCTTTAGATTAAATAAAGAGTGAGACCGGGACAACACGGTGAACCAGTCAACACTAAATTTGGGTGCGCAATCTCTGTTCTTTAATATTCCCGTTGAAGCCTGAAGAGCGGGTGCGAAACCGGTTGCTTCGCCCGTTTTTAATATGTCTCGTAATATTAGGTTTTATACTTTTATTTCGATCATATATATATATATATATATATATATATATATATATATATATATATATATATATATATATATATATATATATATATATATCAGCCCACCTAATTTCAATATATCAGTTCGCATACGAGAAAGACGATTATAAGTGTGCGAACTTATCTCAGGAATGATATCTATCATCGCTCTCCTGGAGAGTCTGTGACAGTGCCAGTGAGAATTTATCCGTCGCAAACGTCATTCGTGTCTATGTCTTCCTATGGCACTAAGGTGATATTAGCAACGATATAGATGTGGAGGGAAAAATCGTTGATTTGATCCGGAGCGAAGAGGAAAGGAGGTCGAATCTCAGTGCTGAAGAATTATTTCTGGCCCGAAGCCAGTACTCGACTGGCCTCGTAGTCGCCTATCGAGCACAAACAGGAAGGGAGCCCCGGATATTCATGGCGCGACTTGCTTATCTCTGAGCCGGCAGGCTGAAGCAAGATGGCGCGTTTTGGATCAGGTCGAAAGTAGCCAGGCGTGTTGTGGCATAATATATACATTCCGTCTGTTCTCCGGTTTGAGCGTTTTGTTTTGGTTCTCTTCTTTGGTGGTGGTGTGAATATTGTTGTGTCGATGAAATACAACCGGTGTCTTAACAAATAAAGTTCCCGGTCAAAAATAACAAAAGAAACATTCGCCTGTACTTTTATAAGAAATCTTAGTTGTCTATAACCTAGATTGTCTAATTTGCTATTTCACTAGGTCACTTCAAAAATTAATGCAATTTCTTTTATTATAAGAGAAATGAAGAACACGGTCAAATATATCGGCTATCATCACATCACAGGTTTACATTCCACCTTCTCAATATAGTCACCACGTTTTTAGTGGCTTTTGTCTGTTGCAAATGAGGACTAGTATCCGGGCTTTGTAAAACTCAGCTGCCTGATTATGCAGCCAATTCTTTACAGGAGTTTTCACTTCTTCATCATCACCACAACGTTTTCATGTCAGTGGTCAGTGGCTATTTCATTGCATAGGAGAGCTGTAATCCCGACGGTGCTAAATAAGGTGAAATACGCAATTATGGATGTGAACCTGTGATGTATAGCTATATCTTGATATACACGTACACACACACACACGCACTTATATATCAATGTTTGATTTATATATATATATATATATATATATATATATATATATATATATATATATATATATTTATATAATAAAGAAATTATTTTATAAATAAAGAACGTATTTAAGCAATGATAATGGGGTTAATAGAGAAATCACTTCGCTAACAGAACTTATTGTGACATTAACTGAATATTAATTCTTTGAATATTAATAGTCTTATATGTGCAATTGTCGAAAGTGCTTGGCATGTGTCTTCCATCTGAAAACAACACGAATATAAGGATCTTATTATTCAAAGAATTGGTAGTAAGTTTATATCCCATTAATTTCTGTTAGCGAAGTGATTTAAATATTAATCACATTAACATTGCAACTTAACACTTTGTATAAATTGTTTTTTATGATATATATATATATATATATATATATATATATATATATATATATATATATATATATATATATATATATTCATGTGTATATATATTTGCATATGTATTAATAAAGACATTATTTTGCTGAATAAATATTTATATATTTTTTATATATATATATATATATATATATATATATATATATCTCTCTCTCTATATATATATATATATATATATATATATATATATATATATATATATATATATTACAATGAATCATACCTACAAAAACTAGATTAGTAAAGTTAATGATATAAAATGGCGAATTCCTTCGCTAACCAAATTTTAAATGTGATTTAACCTACTAATCACTTGATGAATGCTATGATCCTTGATTTTAAAAATTATAAGCTGTATAAGGTCTTTCGTTAATACGCAAGTACTTCCAACTGTACATTCAGTTATATATATATATATATATATATATATATATATATATATATATAAATATATATTTATAGTTTGTGTTTAATTATGGGTAAAATAAATATCTGATATAAAAGTGCAAATATCTGATGAATACTGAGGTAAAAAGAGCAGTTTGATTTATGAATCAAAATGCACAGGACAGGTGTGTTGCTTAGTAGCAGATCTATTTGTGTACAATACTAAATGGACCACTATACGTAGCAATGTCAAGTATTTCCGATGTATTGTGTTATCAGAACCAGTTAGAGGAACGTTCGATATATATATATATATATATATATATATATATATATATATATATATATATATATACAAGTGATTAATTTGGGGATTTAGGATAATTTATCGTCCGAGGTTATCTGAATACTTGGATGAGTATCGCTGGGTTGAACTGAGTGAGTAGCGGCGTTATATTGAGTTAGTTTGTGTCTTCTTCGTGACCGAGGCCCGTGGTACAGGTGCGATGACGTTTGCGTTGTATCGAAACGGTAGTGGATGCGCACTGCTTATAAGTCCCAGATAGAACGAAACGGCTGTCCAGTGATTTCTGCATTCTGCTGAGGATTCTTCTAGGCTCGAACCCTTAAGAATGGCTTTTTTCTATTTCAATTGAATTAATAAGTTCTCTGGTCTGACATTGATCTCTCTGGATTACATCCTCATATTATAACAATATTGTTTTAAGGTATGCGATATGTATGGGTAAAAGTACTCAATATTAAACAGAAACTAAATTTTCTTTTCTTTTATGACTGTATCTACTCTGCGTGTTTTTGAATTACATCCCCTCCTCAAGAAAATTGGCTGGGAAATCTTCTAAAAATGGAAAATCAGGATAGAGAAAGTTGTAAGAGAACAGACGTATCTATCTATCTGAGCATTTTCATCTATCTATCTATCTATCTATCTATCTATATATATATATATATATATATATATATATATATACTGAGCACTAATATTATCTATCTATCTATCTATCTATCTGAGCATTTTCATATGTATCTATCTATCTGTCCATCTATCTATCTATCTATATACTGACCACTAATATTATCTATCTGAGCATTTTCATATCTATCTATCTATCTATCTATCTATCTATCTATCTATCTATCTCTCTCTCTCTCTCTCTCTCTATATATATATATATATATATATATATATATATATACTGACCACTAATATTATCTATCTGAGCATTTTCATATCTATCTATCTATCTATCTATCTATCTATCTATCTATCTATCTAGTCATCCATTGAGGTCCTGTTTGACTAAGCTTGCGATTGTTTCAAGCGTGGATCGAAATTTGACCGATTTAACATTAGTTAGAGATATTCTCTCTCTCTCTCTCTCTCTATCTATCTCCTCCCTCTCTCTCTTATACACACACACATATATATGTATATATATATATATATATATATATATATATATATATATATATATATATATAAAAAAAAAACCCAACTCTTAACTATATTAACTAGGAAAAAGGCCACGATGTGCTCACCGTATTGGGAAACTAAAAAAATATCTCTACAACACACTAAAACATACACATGATAAACACACTCAAATAATCTGAAAAATCGAACCATCCTTGATAATGGCTAAAGGTATGGCCGAAAGCGCTCAGAAATATAAAACATTTGGATATTCCTTATACACCCTTTGTTCAGAAAAGAAAGCTCTTGGTCGAACTCAAGAAAAATTAAATAAAAAGCTTAAGAGTAGTACCTTTTCTGCCGTTTTTAATGAAACATGCATAAACGAAGTATTGCTGCTTAAATATACAAATACACACGCACACAAACACACACCCACACACACATATATATATGTGCGTGTGTAATAAAATATAGTTTTAAGGTATGTTATATTTATAGGTAAAAGTGCGCAATATCAGAGAAAGGATGTGCGTAAATGTAAAAGTGGTTATGCCATGGTTATTGCCTTCAAGCATGAAAGAGAATCGCCGTTTGGTTTTGAACTAAATGTCCACTTCAAATATAAATATTCAGATCTCAGTAATTATAACAAAATAATACAAATGTTATGTTGCACCTCCAAATGGTGTTATATTGATACACAGGGTGTTCCAGAATGAAGTATCTCTTTCAGTGAAATCGAACTATTTAGAGAAAAAAAAACTTGCTTTTATTTCTGTACACATGTTTACAATTAATGATCAAACAAATTGCATCAAGCATCAGAATTAATATTTCAGCTGCAAGGCGAGAAGAATTTTAGACTCCCATGTTCAATCAACGACTCCGAACAACAAACACACTTAAGGCTGAATAGTTTTTCCTCTGAAATGTACTTCAAGTTACTCCTGCAGACTGTAATGAAAGAAAGCGAGAAGAAAGGACAAACGTCAATTGCAAGAAAACAGAGTGTATGATTGTTAGCAAAAGGAACAGCCCAACATGCAAATTACACATCAAACAAGTACAAAAATTTAAATATCTTGTAAGGTTTTTTTTAAACAGCGGACGGAAAGTCAGACACTTAAATCGGATGACGCATTGAGATAGTGCACGATGCCATCCAAAAGGTAAGCAAAGAAACAGAGACATTTCTTTAGAAAGAAAGAATAAAGTGCTAGAATCTTATGTAATATTAGTTCTCCTATATGGTAGTGAATGCTAGACTACCTCCCCACATCTTAAGAGACTTGAAGCAGCAGAAATATGATCACACAGAAGGGTTCTGCGAATTACATGGGTCGAAGGACGACGATGTTTTACAGAAAATAGAGTAAAAATGACCCTTATTCTTGATATAAGTAAGAGACAGTTGAAATTTCTAAGGCATATAATGAGAAAAGAGAATCTGGAAAATTTGATAATCACAGGATAGATTGCAAGCGGGACAAAAGGAAACAACGTAGAAACGAAGTCATGAAGAGACACGGCAAATAGATGGAGAAGAAGTAGAAGAAGAAGAATGCGAAGAAGAATGCGAAGAAGAAGAATACGAAGACGAAAAAGACGAAGAATACGAAGAACACGAAGAAGACGAAGAACACGAAGAAGACGAAGAATATGAAGATGAAGAATACGAAGAAGAAGAAGAAGAAGAAGAATACGAAGAAGAAGAAGAAGAAAAAGAAGAAGAAGAAAAAGAAGAAGAAGAAGAAGAAGAAGAAGAAGAAGAATACGAAGAAGAAGAAGAATACGAAGAAGAAGAAGAAGAATACGAAGAAGAAGAATACGAAGAAGAAGAAGAAGAAGAAGAAGAAGAAGAAGAAGAATACGAAGAAGAAGAAGAAGAAGAGAAGAAGAAGAAGAAGAAGAAGAAGAAAGAAGAATACAAAGAAGAAGAAGAAGAAGAATACGAAGAAGAAGAAGAAACGAAGAAGAAGAAAGAAGAAGAATACGAAGAAGAAGAAGAAGAACAAGAAGAAGAGAAGAAGAATACGAAGAAGAAGAAGAAGAAGAAGGAAGAAGAATACGAAGAAGAAGAAGAAGAAGAATACGAAGAAGAAGAAGAAGAAGAAAGAAGAAGAGGAATACGAAGAAGAATACGAAGAAAGAAGAAGAGGAATACGAAGAAGAAGAAGAGGAATACGAAGAAGAATACGAAGAAGAAGAAGAAGAACGAAGAAGAACGGAAGAAGAAGAAGAAGAATACGAAAAAGAAGAAGAAGAAGAATACGAAGAAGAAGAAGAAGAATACGAAGAAAAAGAATACGAAGAAGAAGAAGAAGAAGAATACGAAGAAGAAGAAGAAGTATACGAAGAAGAAGAAGAATACGAAGAAGAAGAATACGAAGAAGAATACGAAGAAAGAAGAAGAGGAATACGAAGAAGAAGAAGAGGAATACGAAGAAGAATACGAAGAAAGAAGAAGAGGAATACGAAGAAGAAGAAGAGGAATACGAAGAAGAATACGAAGAAGAAGAAGAGGAATACGAAGAAGAAGAAGAATAAGAAGAAGAAGAAGAAGAAGAAGAAGAAGAAGAAGAAGAATACGAAGAAGAAGAAACGAAGAAGAAGAAGAAGAAGAAGAAGAAGAATACGAAGAAGAAGAAGAAAGAAGAGAAGAAGAATACGAAGAAGAAGAATACGAAGAAGAAGAAGAAGAAGAATACGAAGAAGAAGAAGAAGAAGAAGAATACGAAGAAGAAGAATACGAAGAAGAAGAAGAATACGAAGAAGAAGAAGAAGTATACGAAGAAGAAGAAGAATACGAAGAAGAAGAATACGAAGAAGAATACGAAGAAGAAGAAGAAGAAGCATACGAAGAAGAAGAAGAAGAATACGAAGAAGAAGAAGAAGAAGAACGAAGAAGAAGAAGAAGAACGAAGAAGAATACGAAGAAGAAGAAGAATACGAAGAAGAAGAATACGAATAAGAAGAAGAAGAAGAAGAATACGAAGAAGAAGAAGAAGAAGAAAGAAGAAGAAGAATACGAAGAAGAAGAAGAAGAAGAATACGAAGAAGAAGAAGAAGAATACGAAGAAGAAGAAGAAGAATAAGAAGAAGAAGAAGAAGAAGAAGAAGAATACGAAGAAGAAGAAGAAGAAGAAGAATACGAAGAAGAAGAAGAAGAAGAAGAAGAAGAAGAAGTAGAAGAACCACAACAATAAAAACAAGAAGAAGAAGAAGAAGAAGAAGAAGAAGAAGAAGAAGAAGACAGATCACTAATACCATCATTCGGTAGATGTTCTAACAGACACTTCGGTACTATCATTGGTCTTACGACTTCTGATGCTGTATCTTAACAACGTGGGAAATTTCGCTGTATCCTTTTAACGCGAACTTTTTTTTCGCTTTATTAACTGATGTATGTCACACTTTTAGAAGAACATTTTTCTCTACCTGGTTTAATTTTTATTTGGCACTCAAAAGAATATTTTGACTTTCTTTTTTATATAAATTTATTGGAAATAAATTTTTTTCTGTTTCAATTTTATGCCGAGTTACAGTCCTTTCTTGTACGCCTAACGAACCTAGTAATGTTTTCGGTTTTCTTTTTGTATATAGTATTAAAAAATCACCATCTCTCATCACCGCAGCTCTGGGCATTTATTTCATGTATGTCATATTAACAACTTCGACAGCGTAATCGAAGATGCTTATGACGAGCCAAATTTCTATTTTCTTTTTTTTTCAGTCACCCTTTTTTTTTTATATCATTTTTGTTTTATTTACTTGTCAGTTATCTTTCAAAATTACAAAAAAAATCAATTTGCTTTCAGTTTTTATAATAAAGAATATATAGACTTATTTTCGACGACGGAAATTGACGTCTAAAAATCATGTGACTCAAACATATTGCTATTCCGAATGAATATTTAGCAAAGGGAGATAGACAGACATTGAAAGTAGTACAAAGTGTAATGATAAATCTCGCCGAACACACACACACACACACTATATATATATATATATATATATATATATATATATATATATATAGATAGATAGATACATAGATAGATAGATACATAGATAGATAGATTTTATAGGTCATTTCGTCGTGTCTCAAAATAATTATTGATCTGTCATAAAGAGGACGCTAAAGAAGTAATCATTGTGAAACGCCAAGCATAGAGGACGCAGGCGCAAATGGCCTGCGTACTTCCGCTGCTTTCTCCACTCACCGGAAGTGACTCAATTTTCTTCTGCTGCCTGTAATTTAATTATACAGTACAGTTTACCGAACATTAATTCTGTATCATTCTCAGCCGTTTTTATAATTCGTATTTTGATATTTCAGCGCTTTTTCTTTCTTTCTTTCGTACACTATTAATATTTTCTTTGCCTACTGTGCTTCCTAGAGACATATATATATATATATATATATTTTATATCATTGTTTTATATTGTATATATTAATTCTAGTTTTCATTATTTTCCCTTTTCTATTTCTTGTTAAATATTTGATTCTTTTTCCTTTTTTAAACATTTTTCGTTTTAATTTTTCCCTTTTTTTGTAGTTTTTCAATTTTTTTAAACAATTCCTTTATGCTCTATTTCATTTTCGCTTACATTTTACTCGCTATTTGTTTATTTTAGCATATAATATACCGTAGTCAGCACTTCGGCTTATCAAAAAAATTTTGCTATACATCAGCATGGCTGAAGATAATCTCCTGCGTGACATTGACTCTTCTGAGGATAACCTTTTCAGCTAACATGAAGTAGAAAAATTATATTGAATCAAATGAAAAGTCTGTTGGTAGAAAATCTGATTCACTCTGACGTGATAAACATTTTTCTCGCATATTGCATCTTGCATATTTATAAGTCTATCGTTCGTCCTTGTTTGATTTTTGTTGCCATATCGGGTCTCTTGATCCAGCCATATATTTAGAAATTCTGGATAAAATCCAAATAAGAATCTGCAGTATTATTGGCTATGACCTGGCATCTCGGTTTCAGTCGCTTTCCCACTTGTGTATTTCCTATAAATACTCGTATATGTCATATTAACAAATTCGACAGCGTAATCGAAGATGCTTTAGACTAACCAAATTTCTATTTTTTTTTCAGTCACACTTTTTTATTTTATACCATTTTTTATCTATTTACTTGTAAGAGCGGCCTTCAGTTATCTTCCAAAATTACAACAAAAAAAAATCAATTTGCTTTCAGTTTTTATACTAAAGAATATACGTATAAACTTATTTTTGACGACGGAAATTGAGGTCTCAAAATCCTGTGACTCAAACATATTGCTATTCCGACTGAATACTTAGCAAGGGGAGAAAGACACACATTGAGAGTAATACGGAGTGTAATGATAAATCTCACCTTCTATATATATATATATATATATATATATATATATATATTATATGTCATTTTGGAATAAGAAAGAATAATAATACGAATAATAATAATAATAATAATTCATGGTAATTGTTCTGATGTGCTTTTCTCTTTGGTAACTAGACTTAATGAAATGGTTTGTTTTGCTTGTTTAACAAGACATCAATTCCTATTCGGTCATTTAATGCTGAAATTTAATACATTTAGGAGATTAGAAATAATAAAAATATGATATATGTTATTCTGCTTTCACAACTGATTACATGGTAGATGATACGCAGCGTTTGTGTATATACATGTTTGTGTGGATATAATTACTAGAGGTGTATTTTATGTTGTAGTTTTGTTGAAAGTATATTTTGGAATACAGTTTGAATTCTTTAAGAAATTGTAGGATATTATATGATTTAATGCCATGAAAGAGTTCTCTCGTGTTCGTTGTTTGGTAGATTTTGTTTAGCAAGCATATCAACTTCTATGAGTTAGTTAATGACGAAATCTATTTTGAACGCAATTCCATGCCTACATGTAAAATTTAATGTTAGTCATTTCGACCATTTTCGCATCATCCAAAAATGTGTTTCAATATCAAAGATCAGGATGTGCAGCAACAATTTCGAAAAATCAAATATATATATATATATATATATATATATATATATATATATATATATATATATATATAATATTAAAAATTAATTGATTTAAAATAGGTTTTTTTTCGCTACACAGTTCTAAGAATGTTTCCATGCTCTGTAAATTTACATTGACCACTATTTTGTAAAATAAAATATCTATAAGAACACCGGATTATATATCTACTGTTTCTCTCTTTATATATATATATATATATATATATATATATATATATATATATATATATAT
>CAHIKZ030001010.1:52500-67500 GCA_903632075.3 Acanthosepion pharaonis
TACCTTGACAAATATTACCTCTTCCGTCATTGCATCACATTTTTATCACGCCCAGACACTATTGTCTCGACTGTCGATTAGTTACCCTACGACTATTGCCTGCGATGGGCGTTACTCCAAGGAAGCATACGAAAATTGTAATGCTGCACGAACACACTGGCAAGCCTTAACAGTGAGCAATTCAAAGTGCTATAAACTGTTTCTGACATTCTACTGATGTAAATCCAATCGAGAATATGTGATGAATCTGCAAGGAACGATGTCATGGAATGAACATACGTTTTACTAACATATGCACTGGGTCATGTTTTATTGCAAAAATTCGAAAAAAGTAAATAATAAAGGAATTATTCGTTTTGGTTCAATTACTTTGCACAAGGGGGTAGTTATAAGTCTACCATTCGTTTTTGCTTTGGAAATTCTTTACTCATCTTGTCTATTGCTTCTAGTATGTATTTGTAGATCTTTGATAAAATACAAAGATGATCTGCAATGTTATTGATCCTGACCTGGCATCTCGACTTCATTTACTTTCCCACCCCCATAACGTAGCTTCTCTGTGTCTTTTCTATAAATAATTTTCATGGTAATTGTTCCGATGAAATTTCATCTCTGGTATCAAGACTTTATGAATTAAAGTGTAGTGCCAGATTCGCTGTAATGTCTCAACATTTTACAGGTAAAAAAAAACTAGATTCAATCGTAAGTTCTATGCTAAACGTTTATTCTCTCGCATTTCTCACTTTTGGAACTCTCTTCCGGCTTTTTGCATTCCAGTCTGATCTTCAAAAAATACACACATTATCAATAGTTATCTTCTGTCATCTTCTGTCTTCTTAAATCCTGTTTTTTTTTTATTATTCTCGAATTCTTCTTTATTCTTTCACAGTCAGTAATCTCCTGTATCTTGTGGCTTTGTTCTCTTACTTGGGGTGAAATGATTTTAAAAAAAAATTGTTAGTTTTCTTAAATAGGGTTTACCATCTGTTTCTTTTTATTTCCTTGAAAAAACACCTGTTCTTAAATCACTATGTTGATTACATATCTGTTTATTCCCAGTAAGTTTGATCAGTTTGATAAGGTCAAATTGGCAGCTGATCTAAAAAAAAAAAAAAATAAATAAATAAAAATAATGACCTACAACCTGAATTTAACTGAGGAAAGAAATGGCTTGTCAATTTAAGCGCTTCCAAAACAAAACTCTCTTAATTTTCTGAGATAATTTTTTGCTTTTCATTAAGTATGGCTGATGTTAACCTTCAGGAGACTGACATATCGTACGTCCGAGGCGCTAACGTTTTCCATTGGAATGAGTTGGAAAGATTATATTAAATTATATGTCTGCCGCTAGGAAATCTCGTTCATAGTCTCGTGTTAGGCAAAATATCTCGCCAGAAATCTCACATTTCCACCATTCGCCCATGAATTTAATTTTGCTGTCTCATCTGGCCTGATACCCCCTGCTATTTATTTGGTTCTTCTTGCTAAAATCCAAAGAAGAATCTGCAATATTATTTATCTTGATCTTGAATTTCGGCTTCAGTAACTTTCACACCTCTTTTACGTTTCTTCCCAAGCCTTCTCTATAAACACTTTCATTGTTATTATTCTGATGTGCTTTCTGTTTTAGTAACTAGACAATGAAATTAAACATACTAATAGATTGGCGCGAAGGAGGTCTCATTATCTTATAGCTGAAACAGCTGGCTGAAACCGTACGTTCTATGTCGGCAGTATCTTCTCTCCCACATTTCGCTTGGGGAGTTCTCATCTGGCTGTTTGCTTCCCAGACAACTTTGGTCTTTAAAATATATAAATTCAATGTTAATCATTATCTTCTGTCTTCTGAATTCCTCTTCTTTTATTCTTCTCTCTAATTAATGAAATTTTTTTCTCATATTTTCTCAGTTGCCTTTTTGCGTCTTGGTAGCCTTATTACCTTCCTTGGGGTGAAATGATTAAACACAGTCCATCTCGTTTCTTTTTTTTTTTTTTTTTTTACTTTCTTGCATTCTTTCCTTCTGGATTTCATTCATTTTTTTCTTTCTGTCTTAGTTGTTTTTCATTCTTAAGTGGATCATTTGTTTTAGCGTTCTATTTATTCTCATTTTTATATTTCTTTTTACCATGGCTTTTTTTCTTCCTGTATAATACTTTCCTTTCTTTCTTTCTTTCTTTCTTTCTTTCTTTTAATTCCCTTTCTGTTCATTCCTTTCATTTCTTTGTTTTTTCTTTCTTTTTTTTATTAATTCCCTTTCCCTTCTTTCTTTCATTCTTCCTTTCTTTTCATCGCGCTTTTTTCTTTTAATTCATTTTTCATTACCCTTATTTCTCTCCATCCATTCACTTCTTTCTTTTTTCTTTCTTTCTTTTTTCTTTCTTTCTTTTTTCTTTCCATTCTTTTCAATTTTTCATTCTTTTATTTTCTATCTTTCTATTTCTTTCTTTTTATCTTTTTCTTTCTTTCAATGTGTTTTCTTTTTTCAATCTCTTTTCGATTGACGGATCGATTCGTTTTCTAGGGTTTCTCAACTTTCTTTCTTTTTTTTTTTTTTTTTTTCTATATTTTTTCTTCACTTATTTCTTTCTTTTTATCCTTTTCTTTCTGTCTTTGTTTTTCTTTCCTTTTTCTTCTTTCTTTCTTTTTTCAATCTTGTTTCTTTTTTTCTTCTTTTTTCTTTGTCTTTCTTTTCTATTTTTTTTTTTTCTTTTTTTTCATTTCACTTTCCTTCTTCAAATGACTGTTTGTCATTTAGTTTTTCTCTCTTTCTTTGTTTTCTTTCTTTCATTCTTTTTTCTCTTTTTTTTTCTTCCTTTTTTTCTTTCTATCTGTTTTCTTTCCTTTTATACTGTCTTTCTCACTTCGTCACTTTCTTTCTTTTTCGCTCTTTTTCTTCTTCTTTTCTTTTCTATTTTTCTTTCTTTTGTTTTGTCTTTCTTTCTTTTGTTAATGCTTTTTCTTTTAAACCTTTTCTTTCTTGTTTGTTTCTTCTTCCTCTTTTCGATTTCCGCCTTATTTTTCTTCTCTCGTTCTCTCTCTCATTTATTTTTTTTTGCCCGTATTTTTGTTCTGTTTAATCTTTCAATGCAACTCTTTGCGTGTGTTTTTCTTTCTTTCTAATTATTTCTTTCTCCTTCTCTATTTCTTTCCATCAACAACCTTTTTTTTTCATTCGCTATTTTGCTCTCTTCACTCCTCTTACTTTCCTCCTTTCTTTAATCATTTTCCCTCTCGCTTTTTAATTACATCTTCTCTATTTTGTTAATTGCTTTTGTTGACGATCTTTTCTTCATTCTTTTTCTTCTTTCCTCCCCACCTCTCTCCTTAACAACCTTATTTCTTTACATCCTTCATCATTACGGTTTCTTTCCTTCTTCCTACCTCCGCATCACGTGATAGTCGGCACAGGTGACCGTCCCTGTCTTGAAAGCCTGATTAATTAAATCTATTATTAATTAATGAACGGACAAAACATCTCTCATTAACCAAGATAACCCGTGTCTGCAGTAATTTGCAACGCGACCAAGAAGGCAAGGCCACGGCTCATTGAATAAAGACGAAGCAACTATTATCTTCAGTTATTTCTTCATTTAAAGAGAAAGATTAAAAACGTCTTTTCCTCATATTGTTCAACTTACATAAGGCCATGGAGCCACTTAAGATAGAAGATTACTGTATGAAGTTGATGTAAGCGCGTAAACAGATGTGAACAAATGAACAAATTAAGAAGATTTGAATGATACATAAAGTTTGATTCTATTGATCAGGTAAGCATTCTCTCGGGAGTCTGTTTCCGAGATTAATCTCTCTGGATAAAGCTTCCTCCTTGCCAATAGAATAAGAAGGGAACAGTTTAGTATTATTGTTTACCTAATATAATAATTGTTGCGATAAAGTAATTGGTTAAGGACTAACAAAACAAGAGGTTGCAGATAAATAGTGTATTGGACAGTAAATACAACAGAAGTGTCTTACACGACTTGGGAATGTGTGTTGATTGACCAGCGTTCAGTCTATCACTATTAATATTTAATAACCCCCACCCCCAACTAGGGATATATGTGGCACAAGGCTTATTTTCTAAGCGTAGCTTATATGTGGCACAAGGCCAAAATTATGGAACACATAGTGAGTATGGAACTCACTTTTCAGTCGTAAATAATCTAACAAGGCAAGCTTGCTAGCTATTACAAAACCTTGAAGTGCTCTCAGTCTATCACTATTAATATTTAACAGCGCCCTCACCACGAGGGATATATGTGGCACAAGGCCTTTTTTGTATGGGGTAACTAGTGAGGATCGAACTCACTACTCAGTCATAACTGATCTAGCAAGACAAGTTTTCTAACCATTACGCCAATACATATATATGGAGTAATGGATAGCGGCTTGGATTGAGGAATCGGAGAGCCGAGTTCGAATTCCAGTCGAATCCATTACATTCACTTACGTGCTAATACTCTTGGGAAAGGTGTGAATCCTCTTTCTTCTCCCTCCAGCTATGGGTAAATAGCAGGGCAGACTGGGTTCTGTAGCCTTGGATGGCAACTGGTCTAGGAGAAGGAAACTCTGAATTCAAACCTGCTCTTAGAGGAGGGTGAATGGAGTCTCTCTGAGCCTTGGTTGGCAATCCATTTAGTGTTGGTGTCACGATAAAAACACCCTTGATAGCCCTAGCGAAGCATCAAGAATTCAGCTATTTGACAAGATTATGAACTACACCAATCAAAGTATTGGTGAGTTCAATCTCGGCTGAAGCCGCAAGAGAGAGCGAGAGTAGATGTGGCACAAGGCCGAAAGTATAAGGCGCCCAGTGAAGGTAGAACTCACTTTTCAATCGTAACTGTTTTAGCGAGACAAGCTTGATAACCATTACACCACGCCAAGATGCCCTGAATGATTTTCTAAGCGTAGCTTAGATGTAGCACAAGGGCAACAGTGTGGGGTACTCAGTGAGGATCGAATTCATTTTTCAGTCGTAACTAACCTAGCGAGACAAGCTTGGTAACCATTACACCACCTTGAGGTGCCCTCAGTCTATCGCTATTAATACTTAACAGCCCCTTCACCCGCACGAGAGTTGTATGTGGTACAAGGCAGAGTTTAACGTGAGTTTCTCCGAGCCCGTAGTCTAGGCCAAAAATATTCCCTTTGAACCCGCATAAGAGGGTTCAGTATCTGTCTACCTTCCCGGACGAAAATTTGCCCTTCGACAAAGCCTCATCCATGTTCCTCTCTGCTCAATACAGAGAGCTCGACAAATGAACAGTCTAGCACTGTTAATATTTAACAGGCCCCACCACGAGGGATGTATGTGGCACAAGGTCGAGTTTAGTTTGGTTCGGCCAAAAATATTCCCTTAGAACCCGCATAAACAGGTTCAGGGCCTGTGTACCTCTCCGGACGAAAATTTGCCCTTCGGCAAAGCCTCGTCCGGGTTCCTCTCTGCTCAAGGCAGAGAGTTCGACAGTTGAACAGTCTATACAACTGCCTATATTTAATAGTCCCCCCCACGAGGAATGT
The DNA here is from genome assembly GCA_903632075.3 of Acanthosepion pharaonis. Classification (NCBI taxonomy): domain Eukaryota; kingdom Metazoa; phylum Mollusca; class Cephalopoda; order Sepiida; family Sepiidae; genus Acanthosepion; species Acanthosepion pharaonis. The sequence continues at coordinate 58,025 of CAHIKZ030001010.1, forward strand.
ATGAGGCACAAGGCAGAGTTTAACGTGGGTTTCTCCGAGCCCGTAGCCTCGGCTAAAAATAATCCCTTAGAACCTGCATAAGCGGATTCAGGATCTGTCTACCTCTCTGGACGAAACTTTGTCCTTCGGCAAGGCCTCTTCCAGGTTCGTCTCTGCTCAAGGCAGAGAGTTCGACAGTTAAACAGTCTATACAAATGTCCCATCAAGTCTTATTTTTTCCTAGTACTTTATAGCAAGTGGAAGAGTCCATAATAAACTCAGTAGAGGGAAGACACTACAACAATAATATAAGGTACACTGATATTAACGAATAAAGAAGTTACTAAGGAGTGTATATTACAAGTATATCTAAGATATATAACGCATGGTTCAATGTTTGAAGAGGCTGATGATAGTGATCGAGTAAGTATTTTCCACAAAATAATAATTCTACCAAAGAAACTGCGTTTAGTTGATCTTCGTATTTGAAAACAAAGTGAATTAGTCTCAGTTGACCCAATGTAGGTGACATGTGGGGTGCTAGCTCAAAATACTCGTAGACCTTAGCACTTGTATTGTCAGAGTACTATTGTCAGGGTACTATTGTCAGGGTACTATTAGTCAATTTATGATTGGCATAGTATTTATAATTAAAATTATCATATAGGTCTGATCATCAAGATTACGGTCACATCACTGACTAGATTCGTGACCGTTTGAGTATATCAGATGCTGTAAACGTGGATGTGCGTGTGATTATGAGCACTGGCTTGGAATTGTTGGTCAAGGAGACGAGTTCCAATTCCCATTGGTTACATTGCATTCACTGAGGTGCAAATACCCTTGTGAAAGGTATGAACCCACCTTTTTCTCCCAGCTATGGGTTAAAAAGTAGGGCCTTTATGCCTAAACCATTATTATCACTAACGACATTTCTTACATATAATCTGGCGTTAATTATCCTGGAAATGGGCGATAAGACGTAAAAAATAATCAGCCAATCAATGTAATTAAAAGCAATGAAAGTCAAAAATAACTTTCGGCGTATTCTGTGAATAATTTTGAAAATAAGATGGACAGTAATGGTATATATATATATATATATATATATATATATATATATATATATATATATATATATGAAGAAATATAGTTTTAAGGTGTGCTATATTTATGGGATAAAGTGCTCAATATCAGAGATACAGCGTATGTAAATATAAACATAAAAGTGAACATTGAAGTCAACACTGAGAGGTGACAGGCTGTTTCATGCGTTCAGCATGAAACAGCCTGTCGCCTCTGGAGGTTGACATCATAGAAATTTTTCTACATGTGAATATATATATATATATATATATATATATATATATATACTATAATCTTTTATATAGATTACTAAAGACCACAAGATGCAGTTACAAAAGTAGAGAGATTCGAGGGAAGACAGTTTATTTCATGTATAAAACGCACCTGATTTTAGAGTAAAGTAAACAATCAAAGAAAAATGATAAGAAGTGTAATCTTTGCTTTTGTAAGCAGTACGAAGCACAAAATTAAAATGAGAAAATGATAATGACACTTAAATCGTCAATACGCATTGGGAAACAAATAAAAATAAAATTGAAGAAATAATAGCTTGTTTGTTTGTTTGGGTTTTAATTATGAAATAATAAATAAATTATATTATTTCCCTTTCTTTCAATACGCCATGAGACAGATGTTATTTCTCCGGTAAATATAATATATATATATATATATATATATATATATATATATATATATATATATATATGTGTGTGTGTGTGTGTGTGTGTGTGTGTGTGTGTAAAAATATAAATATAAATAAATATATATATATATATATATATATATATATATATATATATATATATATATATAATTATTTATATATTACATGCGCATGGTACTTATTAGAAAGCGCTCAATATCAGAGATAGAGCTAACATATTTGGTTGGATTGATGTGAGTTTGTGACCTGGGTTTTACGCTTTTAGCGATTGTCGTGGTTTGTCTGACGATCGCAAAAGCGTGAAACCCAGGGTCAAACTCACATCAATCCAACCAAATATATATATGTATATATATCCTGCTTTATGGGAAGAAGAGGTTGAAATGCTGGTTCTGGGGAGGTCTAGGCTGGATAACGGTTGTGATCATGGCGATCTAGGATGATTCCTCTCGGGAATACGTTCTACAAAGTAGGACTTGTCTGGAAAGGAGCTGATTGAGATAGGACGGGGATGAGGATGATTCCACCAGGTGTGCATGGCATGTCGAGGTTCACCTGTAATGTAGAAGCTGATGAAACAAAGCTATGTTCCTCGTCTGCACATTTGTCATGGTAAAAAAAAGGAGAGAAAAAGAAACGACAGAGGTCAGATAAGCTTGCAACGTTTTGTCTGTTGGGTAGGAGGCTTTAATGTGGAAAATAATTATTGAAAACACCAGGAGGCATAAATTCATTCAAACTCTTTGACGACTGGAAATTGAGAATCGTACAGCTCCACCCATTCTCTGTCTCTCTCTGTCTCTCTCTGTCTCTCTCTGTCTCTCTGTCTCTGTCTCTGTCTCTCTCTCTCTCTCAATCTGTCTTTCTTTCTCTCACACATATAAACACACACACACACACACACACACACACACACACACACACACACACACACACACACACACACACACATATATATATATATATATATATATATATATATATATATCGGTGTAACATCAAAATTGACAAAATCGTGTAACAGCATAATTGTCCATCCCACAAAATGTTTAATATCTAAAACAAAGAGTCCAAACAATCTGAGATTCTCTTTTCCAGGCTTTTAGATAAGGCGTTTATCCATCTTGATACCATTTTTTGTAAGAATGTCTGAAACACTCTTTGAGTTAGGAAGAAAACAGATTAAAATCGTTTCATGTCAGCCACACTGTCTTCCCAGCTGAGCATGGTGAAAGGAAAAAAATCGTTCTTGTCTTCAGTAATAGTACTAACATTCTAACTCTGGCTTTTCATCTTCAAAGATCATTCAAGAACCATCAAGAGAACAGTGAATAAATTTAAAAAAAAGGGGGTAGAGAAGAGAAGAAAACTGCATCAAGAGGTCACAACACAAAGAGGGAACATCATTTCAACTTAGAGATAAAGAGATCAATTAGAAAAGATCCAACTCAACCCATAAGATGTTTGGCATGTGAGAGAAGAGTTTCAGCTATGACAGTTCCAAGAGTAGTGAAACATGACTGAGAAAATGAAATCTTGCGTGAAAACACGGAGCCAAATTATTACTCCAGGACAGAAAGTTAGAAGTTTAAAGAAGGCGAAGATCGTCTTGAATAAGTTGGACAATGATCCTGGAATAATTACATATATATATATATATATATATATAAATTTTTTCCTATCCATATATATATATATATATATATATATATATATGATTTATTTAAAAATATGATTCCAACACGCTACATAAGAGTCCTCATGTTACAAAACAAGAGCCGAAAACTTCAGTATAATTATTTGAATTAAATTGAATCAAAGTACTAAGCTCTCTTCCATCTTCAAGCGAAATAAACGTGTGTGTGTAAAATTTATTTCAGTCCTTCATGAGTGTCCGATCCTTAGGTATGATTAATTAATGATGAACACGTGACTTTCATTTATGATCGATTTCGTCACAATTCTTCTGTAAAGCCTGGAGAGTAATTTACATTCTTATTGCTCAATCTAGTGTCCAATATCGTCATAAATATCTCGGAGAAGTCCTGTAATATATCTTTAATCATTTCTAAGATACAACAGTTCAAAGCTCAATCTACCAAATGGACAGTTTTGCTTTTTTTTTTGGTATGCACACACACACACACACACACACACACACACACACACACACACACATATATATATATATATATATATATATATATATATATATATATATATATATTCAAGCATGTTTCATTAAATTCATTAAGGAAGGTGCGTAGTTCTTAACTTATATAATTGTAATCGTTGTGATGGTGATATAAAGACGTATTCTTGTGACTACGCTTTGTTATAATTAAAATTATTTTAAAATTAACCTTTGTGGTTTTGATTTTTGTAGATAAGGATTCCCAATGCAAGATGCTTGAATGAAGGTATTCTGAATATATATGGAGTAATGGATAGCGGCTTGGATTGAGGAATCGGAGAGCCGAGTTCGAAATCCAGTCGAATCCATTATATTCACTTACGTGATAATACCATTGGGAAAGGTATGAATCCTCTTCCTCTCACTCCAGCTATGGGTAAAATAGCAGGACAGACTGGCTTCTATAGCCTTGGATGGCAACTGGTCTAGGAGAAGGTCAACTCTGAATTCAAAACCTTGCGGAAAGTCGTTTGGGAACCTTGTAGCACTCGGTGCACCAGGTCTCTGTATTCGTCCCTTCAAAAAGTGTGGATGGTCCTGCACGATGCCTTCGCCACTATAATCAAATCTCATGTGCCGGTGTCGGGCTGTCGGTTTCCTGGAAACTGATCTGCTTGACCCTCATACGTCGAATCTCGACGGGAGAGTCGATTATATATATATATATATATATATATATATATATATATATATATATATATATATATATATGTCTGTCTGTGTGTGTCTGTGATTATATATTTGGTAATAGATTAAGCCCGACAATTATTTAATATATTTTCTGTTTATACGTTATTTATATGGATATAATTTAAGTAAATACTATGTTATTTTAATTAAACGATATTAATTACATTTACCCGCCTGGATGCGAGATAAATTTCGTAAGAAATAAGCACCCTCCGACAGAAATCGAATCTGGAACCTGAATGGTAACCGTAATTTGATCTGACATGCTATACCATTCAGCCAGAGAGAAGTGTCTGATTAGCAAAGTCCGAATTACTGCTTTTCAACACTCACCTTCGAAAATATTTCTCGATCGATTATTTGTGCCCATGGAAGATATCTTAACGTAAACAATGACAACGTATTATAAAATGGATTAAGTCCGACAATATTTTAATATATTCTCTTTATGCGTTATTTTTAAGATCGATCGACAAAAACCTTCGAAGGTTCGTGTTTATAAACAGTAATTCGAACTTGCCAGAAGCTTCTCTGTGGCTGAATGGTTAACACCACGACAGATCAAATGACGGTTTTCCGTATGTATTGCTGGTATTTTTTACTAGAAACACCTATTTTTAGAATTTCATAATATTTTGACCTCATTTGCGAGTCAATTATTTTTCCATAGCTGGGACCCTAACAGGTGCTACCACATCATATAATTTATATAAGATCATATAGTTCATATATCTTATCTTCCTTCTTGTCGTGTCCTGGATAAGACGATAAACTATATCCAACATTAAGGCCTCTGATCGAGAGACTCGGGCGTGGAAGTACCTCATAACTGCTACTGTTCGTGATTCGTAGTAGTAGCACCTGTTAGGAGTCCAGCACATTGGAAACCCCCAAATACATATGAAGAGTACATCTTTATAATAAAAGGACCAACAATACATTTTATAGCAGAAGGACAAATATAAATATACTTTTTTTTGTAGTAAAATTATCAACAATACACCTTATGATCTAGAATGTATGTCTTAAAAAACGTTCTTTTCCTCTGAAAATTATGTAGAAATTATCTGCAGTTGAAGCCATTATATAAATCATATTTATATTTCAGCATTAAATAACCCATAAAAGCGTTGATATGCCGCTAAGCCAGGAAGTTTTTCTCCCCTGAGTCGATCCTGCAGATCTACAAATCAACAATTCGCCCTTGCATGGAGTATTGCTGCCATATATGGTCTGGTGCCTCTCGGGGTTCTTGATAGGCTCCAGAGGCGGATATGCAATGTAGTTGGCCCTGCTCTGGCGTCTCGTCTACAGTCACTTTCTCACAGACGCACCGTCGCCTCTCTCTGTCTGTTCTACAAATACTTTCATGGAAATTGCTCCGAGGAGCTGCATTCGCTGGTTCCCAGACGTCATGAATTCCAGCGCCTTACGGGGCTGGCATCCCGCTCTCACCCCTTCACTGTTGAAACTCCTAAATGTAGCCGTCTCTTCTACTCTAATAGCTTCATGTCTCGCACCTCTCGCCTGTGGAACTCCCTTCCCTATTCCTGTTTCCCTGTGAGCTATAATCTCCAGCTATTCAAGTGTAATGTCAATCGACATCTCCAGTTGCCTTGATCTATCCACTACCCTCATCCTTTCTTCTATCACTCCTATCTGATCTTGCTCTAAACTTTCTGTAACCCCTTGCGTCCTAGTGGCTTCCCGCCTTGCTTGGGGTGTAATGCTTAAAAAAAAAAGAAGCAACATCAACCAAGCAACTAACCAATCAAAAAACAAACCGATATGACCGACGTATTTTGTATGACATTAACCATCTATGTTGATATATAGTGTTCACAACGATTGAATCTTATACATTGAATATTCTACATAGACTCCAGATTTATTAACCAATCAGACTCCAGATTTATTAACCAATCAATGTAAGGTTAAAATTCAATGAATTAAGAAAAGACATCAAAAGAGTACGGCTTAATCAGGCGCAAGTGGGACAGATATATATATATATATATATATATATATATATATATATATATATATAGATAGATAGATAGATAGATAGATAGATAGATAAACGAGTTCGCCGCACGTACTTGACGATATATTAGTTTCACACCGTGCTGTGCCCAACAGAAGTCGAACGTAGAACTGCAAATAATTGTATGCAAGACGAGTGTGATAAACCATTGCTCAATGGCGAGCTCTCCAAATTGATTGCAAGATCCTGATGCAGATACGGCCCAATAATCGTGCCAACGCTGCAATTAAAATGAACGGTGCTAAATCAGTTATCGAATAGATGTGGACAAACCTGTGAAAATCCAGGAAAGAATTAGGTTATTGATTTGCCAAGATTTTCTTTCTTTACTCGTGACAACCTTCGTATGTTTTTGCTAAAGATATTTTTTGTTCAATTTAATAGTTGCATTTAAATATTTATGGTGGTCTGGCGCACCTATTCCTACGCGCTTACGTACGCAAAACCAAAGGAAACAGTCTGCCAATGTTTAGAAGTTATATATATATATATATATATATATATATATATATATATATGTGTGTGTGTGTGTGTGTGTGTGTGTGTGTGCGTGTTGCTTTGTTAGTTAATTGAAGGCGAGTTCGTCAAACATTTGATTGATCTAAACATGTGATGTGATGTCTATATCTCTCTCTCTCTCTCTCCCATATATATATATATATATATATATATATATATATATATATATGTATATATATATATGTTGTTTGTTTGTTCATGAAGGCGAGTTCGTCAAACATTTGATTGATCTAAGCATGTGATGTAAGTTCTATCTAAACATTTGATTGATCTAAATATTTTGTCAAACACACACACACACATATATATATCTATATATATATATATATATATATATATATATATATATATATATATATATAAAAACACTGAATGCGATCGGTAACTTGTCACTATTTTACTTTCAGCATACGCGTTGTTTGTTTTTAATTTTGTCTACCGCATATAACAGTAGGGTCAGTTGGGCACCGTCTATGAGAAAAAGAGCACCATGACGCTATGCACTCATCAGAAATGTGGAAAATGCTTGTTGTACTGCTTGGCATTCGCCCCGAAAGCTCCGATATGAACATTTCAGAGTGTCTAGGTGTCAATATGAAGACAGTGCAGGGGATTCAGAAAGATTTGGCTCTGTTTAATGCTGATTACGTAGGTCCGGGAGCTGGGAGAAATCACTCTGTTCGTTCTTATAAGTGTTATGGAACCTTACCCGTAAGAACATAATGGACTATTCCATACGTAATAAATACTGCGCCTCAAGAGGAAGCAGAGAGTTGAGTTCAGTCTGAAGTCTGGAGTGAACTCCGTCAGGAGTCAGTCAGTCGAGTCAGAGGCAGTCCGAAACAGAGTCGCGTTCAGACAATTACTACTAAACCTGATTGTTCGTACTAACACTTTCTACTTCTCTGTATATATTCCTGTTTGTAATATATCTGTGTTATTCCATATCCGCCTTAGAGTTCTTCTTTATTGGTTCTACCTTGGACTATCACCGTGGTACAATGAACCGGACCATAACAATAAGAAAAGAACTCCGGAATTTGTTTGTGAGGGCCTCTGACCCAACACAGAGGCCTGCATCAAGTCCTTTGAGTAACCAGTTCTCCCTTAGGTCAAGGGTGTGGCTGCTGGAAGACCATAGCTCTCGCAACAGGAGTCCGCACCATGCCACAGAAGCAGAAGAACTCAGTCATGCCAGTCAGACCGTCTCTGCGACACTATCACCCCTTATATCTGGCTATCCAACACCTCAGATTTGCACCCCCCTTGATTATTATTCGTTGGGAGCAGTTGAGCGAGTGACCAACAAAACTACGTGTAACACCAAAGATGAACTGAAGTCAAGTATCATAGCAGCGTTCATCTATCATCTATCTATCTATCTATCTATCTATCTCTCTCTCTCTCTCTCTCTCTCTCTCTCTCTATATATATATATATATATATATATATATATATATATATATACTTATTTATTTAAAAATATGATTCCATCACTACATAAGAGTTCTCATGTTTCGAAACAAGAGTCGAAATATTCAATATAATTATTTGAATTAAATTGAATTAAAGTACCGTTCCATCCATTTATCTTATATATATATATATATATATATATATATATATATATATATATATATATATATATATATATATATATGGTAAGATGAAGAACAAATAAGAAACGTTTATCAGTCTAGCATGTATAACTTTTATTACTGCTTCATCACTGAAAGAAATTCTTGCATGTTTTATCGATTCTTATTAGTCAATCATGCTTCACTTGCATTCAACGTGTTAAACTTGATTAACTAATGAAGATCAAACAACGCAACAGTAAAAAAAAATACCATAGATTCTTCCTTCTTTTTCTCCATATCTCCTTCTCTGCCGAAGCTTTAATAAAAGTGAAACATGTTAGATTGATCAAGATTTCCGATTTGTTCTTTGCCTTATCATACTGTCGGATTCCGATCCATATTTCATTTACATGGTAACTGAAATGGACTCTTCCGTCTCACTATAATTGTTACAAGACGGGAGAGTCCATCATGCATGAAATAGGGAGTTAATTTTCAGTTACCCTGGATATTTGATCCCAACTCTCTCTCGCACACACATACGCACACACACATGCACATACACATACAAATATACAGAGCACTGTTTTTTCTTACATTATAGATTATTTGTATGTATTTGGATAAGATATACGCCCGTATACCTACCTACTTTTACCCATATATATATATATATATATATATATATATATATATATATATATATATATATGTCTGTGT
>CAHIKZ030001010.1:72500-107500 GCA_903632075.3 Acanthosepion pharaonis
AAAAATATTCCTGGCCAGATCCAGTCCGGACTGGCAATCCTGAAATTTTGGATTCCCAAGTTTTCATTACGGCGATTGTTTTCGGTTATTTTTTAAGTGATTTTCGTGACGAATTTTTTGTACGATACCAATTTTTATAATTGGAAATAAATTTGGGAATAACAGAAATTAACTAAGAAATCCAACGAAAGTCCCCCATGAAATAAAAACAATTGTTTTTACGGCAAGTAAGGACCTACGTACATCGAATTGTCTTTGAATTAAGTGGTGACTGAATCATTATCTTTGGACTTTTAAAAGATAAGTTTAAGTATTAATGCAATACTTAAAAACAGTGATCAATTTAGAGTTCTTTTGTAGCTTATTGTTGCCTATCACATGTACTCCTTTCTCCCAACCTATTGTGTTGTAAGCCAAAACAAGAGCCCCCCACACACACACACAGAGAAGCTAGCTTAAATGACGCTTGATAGGCCGGCTTATAAGCTAGTTATTAATCTAAATATTGTGTTTCTTGTTCCAGTGTCTTTAACGAACCCGCACCTTTCTTGTCCTATTGTCCGTCTGTTACGAATTCGAATAAATTGTCATATGGCTTATTAGCTTGATTTTTTTATATTCCCAAATGGAGCAACTGTTTTTGACAATGGAAAAATAAAAATTATATACTGATATTTGAAAATACACTAGTTTATTTGATTCATTCATTTTTTCAGCTTATTGCAGGTTATTTAAATCCAGAAAATATTCTAAGATTTTTTTTTAAGAAAATAACGAAGTCATACAAATTAGCCTATAGTTGGGGAGAAGAGGTGGATCAATACCTTCCCCAAGAATATTTGAGCAGATCTGAACATAACAAACCCAAGATGAATTAGAACTTGCCTCTTCGATTAAAAATTCCGAGCCATTACCGATAACACCACCCTCACATACAAGCTTACAGCACCAGGTATTCCCAAGCGGTCATGCATCTAGTGTCTGACTAGGTTCAACGTTGCTTAACTTCGGTGATCGTACGGGGACAAGCGTTTCAATATGACATGGCCGTAAGCCTGTACGAGGTTGAGAATATTGACGCAACATTGTCTTCTTAAACCACAATTTCCGATTTGATCTTTAGCCAGACAAAGGTAATTTTAGTAAATACCTCTAATCAATGTTCCCGGTCATTGACACGTAATTTTAGTCACTCAGATATAAGTTTGGCTTTTAGCCAAGAATAGAAACACTAAACAATATTGAATAGAACTAGCTACAATATAAGTAAATAATGAAAATAGAACCTACTTTTGAGAAGATGTTCGAACGGGTCAGTTCATATTAGCTACGAGTGATTGGCTGATCTAAAAATGGACTCCGAGTATTGATGTTAGTCCGTTTAATACAAATGTTCTTAACATATATTCGTTTCCCTGGTGTTAGGGGAATCTTAGTTCAGTTTCATTTCTGGCACTTATTATATGTACGCCTTGCTTTTTCGCGCCTGTAATATCGGCAAACTTTCGCTGGATATGAAGTCATAGCCAATTTCTTCATTAGCACTGCATTCGACTCGGTAGTCATGCTGGTTTTTGTTTTTGTAAACCTGTTGTTTAAAGGTTTTGTTGGTTAAAGCATTTTCTTTTGCTTTGTACCCACTTGCCAGGGTCATAAAGTACACCTACCTGGACGGTTATCAGTTTTTACCTGCGCCGATGATTTTAAATGCAAGAAAGGGTAATAGCTTCGGCGTGATCAGCGTGCATCTCCTAAACCTAAGAAAAACAACTTTTCTTTTTTAATCGATTTCACCCCCTGCAAGGAAGTAAAGCCACAAAGATACAAGGGGTTATTGGGTGTGGAAGAATTAGAAAACAGAAAAATTTTTAAAGAGCGAACACAATCAATTAATCAAGAGGAGAGTAGATAGCGACTGCCGTAGCATTTAAATTTTTTGAAGAGTAAAGATGGCTGGAAAGCATGGAGTCGGAAGGGAGTTCCACATGCAAGAAGTGCGAGAAAAAAACTGTTAGCATACACCTTACGGCTGCATCTAGCCAGCTCAGCATTAAATTAATATCTCCTCGCATGTTTAATACAGCGCTTAAATTTTTTTTTAAATCTATGTCCATATCGTAGATTGATATTTATTTCTGCTATATACAGAAAATGTGTCACAAGGCCAAAATTGGGAATGAGTCAATTGGCTATTTTTGGACTGAGGTGTTAAATTTTTTTAATCGGTATCCCAAGCAAGGTAGTAATCCCACTGAAACACATGGGATTTCAGGATGTAGAAGAATTATGAACAGAAAGAATAATGATGAGCAGAAAGAGAAGAGAGTAATAGGGGACAAGTATATAGCGATTTAAATTGCATTTAAATTTTTGCAGATTAAAGTTGGTTGGAAATCATGGAGCCGGAAGGGATTTCCACAAGCGAGAAGTGTGAGAGAAGAAAGTGTTAGTATAGAATTTACGGCGACATTTAGGAGGCTTAAGTGTAAATTCATTGAGATCTAGATGTCAGTCTTGTGCTTAAATTCATAAAGTGTAGGTATTATGGGGAAGAGCGATATTTATTTGTAAATATTTAAAAAATGTGGCTCAAGGCCAAAAAGGGGGAAAAGGACGATATTCATCCTTTTTTAACTTTAAAATTAGCTATCCACAATAACTGACCCAAACATACAAACAATATTCCTAACACCAAAACAACGCATGCTTATTTACCTTTCTTACTACATCCACCATAATACCTCGTTGTCTCTATGAAAATTATAACTCGTCCCCATATATACAATTCATTGTCTATGAGGAAAGGGGAATCAAACAACAATGTAAAAACTTGATCTAATGAACATTATTTATATTATTCGGACTATTGTTCTCGTCTCTGTCGCCATATTTATTACAACGTTTCGGCGTTTTAGTATCTGTCAATATTTCTGAGGTGAGGTATTATGTACACTATTTACATTATTCGGACTATTGTCCTCGTCTTTGTCGCCATATTTATTACAACGTTTCGGCCTTTCAGTATCTGTCGATATTTCTGAGATGAGGTATGATGTACACTATTTACATTATTCGGACTATTGTCCTCGTCTTTGTCGCCATATTTATTACAACGTTTCGGCCTTTCAGTATCTGTCTATATTTCTGAGATGAGGTATGATGTACACTATTTACATTATTCGGACTATTGTCCTCGTCTTTGTCGCCATATTTATTACAACGTTTCGGCATTTCAGTATCTGTCTATATTTCCGAGATGAGGTATTATGTACACTATTTACATTATTCGGACTAATGTCCTCGTCTTTGTCGCCATATTTATTACAACGTTTCGGCCTTTCAGTATCTGTCTATATTTCTGAGATGAGATATGATGTACACTATTTACATTATTCGGACTATTGTCCTCGTCTTTGTCGCCATATTTGTTACAACGTTTCGGTCCTTTCGATATTTCTGAGATGAGGTATCTGTCATTATTCGGATATTGTTTCTGCCATAGATGCCTTTGGTATCTGTCGATATTTCTGAGATGTACACTATTTACATTATTCGGACTATTGTCCTCGTCTTTGTCGCCATATTTATTACAACGTTTCGGCCTTTCAGTATCTGTCTATATTTCTGAGATAAGGTATTATGTACACTATTTACATTATTCGGACTCTTGTCCTCGTCTTTGTCGCCATATTTATTACAACTTTTCGGCCTTTCAGTATCTGTCTATATTTCCGAGATGAGGTATTATGTACACTATTTACATTATTCGGACTATTGGCCTCATCTTTGTCACCATATTTATTACAACGTTTCGGCCTTTCAGTATCTGTCTATATTTCTGAGATGAGGTATTATGTACACTATTTACATTATTCGGACTATTGTCCTCGTGTTTGTCGCCATATTTATTACAACGTTTCGGCCTTTCAGTATCTGTCTATATTTCCGAGATGAGGTATTATGTACACTATTTACATTATTCGGACTATTGTCCTCATCTTTGTCGCAATATTTATTACAATGTTTCGGCCTTTCAGTATCTGTCTATATTTCTGAGATGAGGTATTATGTACACTCTTTACATTATTCGGACTATTGTCCTCATCTGTGTCGCAATGTTTATTACAACGTTTCGGCCTTTCAGTATCTGTCTATTTTTCCGAGATGGGCTATTATTATTAAATAGTGTACATAATACCTCATCTCAGAAATATAGAGTATTTACAATATGAAAACAGAACTATTTACAATAAACGAAATGAAGTAGTACCATAGATAAGAGGTCATCCAAACAATTATCATAAGCGTATTATAGAAATGACATATATAGGCAGACTTAGGGCTGTGATTATTTTTTATAAGAAGGTATCAAGAATTGTCAGTACTTTTAAAATCCGAGTTTAACACTCACCTTAAACCTTGATTTCTAAGATTTGAATTTGAGAAGATATTGAACCACAAACAAGAAAAAAAGTTAGACAAAAAAAACAAAAAAAAAAAAACAGGACAAATCAGTTGTTGACGATACATCGAAACGATTATCGGAGATCATTTTAAAATAAGCGTGTAAGAAATTTTTAAGAAATTTATCTGTCTTAACTTTAAACTTAGCTATCCACAATAACTGAACCAAACATACAAACTATAATTCCTAAGACCAAAAAAACGCATGCTTACTTACCTTTCTTACGACATCCACCGTAATACCTCGTTGTCTCTATGAAAATCATAATTCGTCCCCATATGTAAAATTCATTGTCTATGGGGGGGGGGTAATAAAAAATATAAAAACATGCCCCGATGAGTATTCATAATATGAGAACAAAACTATTTACAAGAAACTAAACAAAATAATAATAGCGAAGCGCTAAACCGAACAATTACCATGAAAGTATTAGGTTGGTGCAAAAATAATGACGTAACAATGTCGTTTTTTGACGTTAAAAAAAACGACATTATTACGTCATTATTTTTGCACCAACCTAATATTTAGGGAAAAGTCAAAGAGAGGTAACCATACGACGGCGGGAAATTGACTGAAGCCGAGCAGTCAGATCATGACCGATTATATTGCTGATTCTTCTTTGGATATTATCGAGGAGCTCTAGGTGAATAGTAGGAGCACCGGACCGTGTACTGTAAATGGATGAGATCACGACGCCAGTCTCACCGTGCGCTTGAATTTCTTTCGTTTATTTTCAACCTGAAACCGTGTAGCATCTCTGATGTGTCTTTTCCACCTTTCCCCGCGATGAAAACAGAATTGTCCGTCGTTCATGAGGTATCGGCAGGGCGTAAGGGCCGTGCTAACTGAGGGCGGGACAAGCATACTTATAATAAGACGCTCTGTCACTCTGTATGACATTGGTTTCCTTTTGTTCTCCCGTGTACCTTAGGAGTTACTCACGTTGCACATTACTGAAATGATACGTTCTGATATGGCTGACTTTGAGGACGCGTTATTCCTTTGATCTTGGTACCGTTTCCTTAGCTATGGAGTAATTTTTTGACGTGCCATTGATTCTCTTCCGGTGTATAAATGTATATAGTTTTAGAGTGGGTTATATTTATGCAGAAATATATTGTTAGAGTGTACTGTATTTATTTATGGGATAAATTGCACAATATCAGAGATAGATCGTATATAAATAGAAATAGAAATAGAAAAGGGAACATTGAAGTCAACACTCAGAGGCGACAGGCTGTTTCATACTAGACGCAATCGTCAGGCGGCCGGACTATAACGTCTAGCATGAAACTGCCTGTCGCCTCTGATATAGACTTCAGTGTTCATATATATATATATATATATATATATACACACACACACACACACACACATATATATATATATATATATATATATATATATATATATATATATATATAACGTGAGTGTTTGTTGGGACTCACTGTCATTTGTCTCTAGTTCCTTCTGCATATATATAAATATATATTTTTTTATTTACCCCCCCATTCCTTTTGTACATTTTTTCTGTATTAATTTTGAATCTCCTGTTGAAGCCTGAAAGAGGGGGGCGAAACCGGTTGCTTCCCTTGTTGTTGTTTTTTTTTTTTTTTTTTTTTTTTTAATATGTCTCGTAATATTAAATTTTATACTTTTATTTCGATCATTAAATTTTGTACCTACAAAAATATCTTTATATATATATATATATATATATATATATATATATATATGAAGAAAATATCTGGAAAAACAAACAAAAATCCTTAGAATGTGATTATGTTGTTTTAATTATGAATGAAATGTCGACGTCTGACGTTTCGGTTTAATAACCTTCTTCAGGACAATATTCATTAAAAATACAATACAATTAACATAATCAGTATAAATCGACGAAAACGTTGGACATAAAAAACAAGTATTATCCAAAACAGATGATATAAAATTTAAACATAAAACATATTAAAACAACATAATCACATTCTAAGGATTTTTGTTTGTTTTTCCAGATATTTTCTTCATTCTGTCGGATTTATATCCATTTATATTTGCTAACATATATATATATATATAAATGTTCTTTTTATAGATAGAAATATCTTATATTTAAGTTTGGCATTTATATAGTAGACTTGCTTCTTTAATCAAGCGTACATGAAAGAAAAAAAAATTCACAGACTGCTGGCTGTCCCCTCATATATAAAATTGTGAGTTACTTTTCAATCACCCAGTATATATACATTTTGTGTATACACGTGTTGAAGCAGATGTTTCTTTTTTGGTTTTATTTTAAACAGGATGAATTACGCCTTCCGACCTGCATATAAAAGACAGTAAATAAACAATGAGCAGAACATTCGAATTAATTCACAGAGTCTAAAATTAAAAAAAAGATGGCGTCTGCGTGAATCCACAAAATAACGTTCAGAGTAATAAGAAACAGGTTGTATTTTCTAAATCAAACAATTAATATATATATATATATATATATATATATATATATATATATATATATATATATATATATATATATATATAAAGGGTGCAGCCTATATATTATATAATAAAAAGTAATATATACAAAAGAATTAAGAACGCTAGAGTCACAGCATCGCACGTTTCTAAATAATATAACTGTCAATAAATAACATTAAAAAAAAAAAACATCTTTCTGTGTATACTACACATATTTCGTATTAGTGTTTTGCTTTATATTGAAAAATACGCCCCGAAGATTACAATTTGAAAATGTTGAAAGTACTTGAAACTTCCATTCTATCAGGCATCAACTCAAATATACAACTAAAACATAAGGATCGTATTATGCAAGGAATTAATAGTAAGGTAATTTCTAATTTCTCATTAAATCTTAGCGAAGTGATTTCGACATTAACCACATTAACATTGCACATTTATTATTTGTATAAATTATTTCTTTATGATATATCTATCTATCTATCTATCTATTTATCTATATATATATATATATATATATATAGTATAATGAGAAGCCACGTATACTTTCTTAATATGCATATATAGAAAAAGTTTCAAATTAAAAATTATTATGTTTTATTTTATGAAAGTATTTATTTATTTATATATATTGATATTTCAAATTGTCCTCAATTTTCATCAGATGAAAAATTGAGGACAATTGAAATATCAAATATATATATAGATATATAAAGTTTAAAATTTATATATATATATATATATATATATATATATATATATATATATAAGTATAGTTTTAAAGTGTGCTATATTTATGGCATAAAGTGCTCAATATCGGAGATAGGGTGTATGTAAATATAAATATAAAAGTGAACATTGACCTCAACACTCTGAAGCGACAGACTGTTTCATGCGAGACGCAATCGCTGCCGAGTGTTGACGTCAATGTTCACTTTATATATATATATATATATATATATATATATATATATATATTACATTTACCGCCCTGAATATTCGAGCAATCTCGGAGAAAATTTGCGTCCTCCACCAGGAATCGAAACTGTATTCCATACGGAACCAGTCATTTGAATTGACGCTCTGTTAACTTTTGGCTGAATCTGTTAAGATTACGACAGATTAAATAACGGTTATTATTATATTTTTGTTGTCAACAAGTATGTTACGAATAATGTCCGGTAGGTTTTCATGAATAATTAAATGAGATCTAATTCAGTTATGGTTACAATGGTGTAGAGTGAGTCTGCGTGTCAAATAACATGCATGTTATTTATTTTTTTCTGACCATAGCTCAATTAGATCTAATCTATTCGTAACATAGTTGTTGACAAAACTAATATAATAGCATCATCTATATGCAAAAAAAGGCAAAAAATAATTGAAGCTTATTAATAAAAATAAAAAAAAACCAACACTTCATAATATTAACTATGAAAATGGACATAATATCTTCAACGTGTTTTGAAAAATAAAACAGCTTATAAAACATACATACAACAACCAATTTCTTATTTAACAGTTAAAATATTTAATCCTTGAAAATGGCTAAATGTATAGCCGAAAGCGCTCGGATAAAAAGAACATTCGGCCAGCTTTTATATAAATTATCATCTGAAAAAAATTATTAGATCACATGAGAAATTGTATAAACATTAAACAAAAGCACCTTGTCTGTCTTATTAAATGAAATATATATATATATATATATATATATATATATATATATATATATATATATAACCCATTTTGAATCCCCATCCTGAGAAAGCAACAGATAACGGTCAGAATACACACCTGAAGATTGTATAAACTGCATGAAGATCCACGTAGATATATCGATGTTGGATATAATATATATATATATATATATATATATATATATATATATATATATATATATGTGTGTGTGTGTGTGTGTGTGTGTGTGTGTGTGTGTGTGTGTGTGTGACGATTGCACCTGAAGATTGAATGAAGTTCCCAGTAGTTTTATAAACGTTGGATATAATGTATACTAAGCAATATATATATATATATATATATATATATATATATATATATATATATATATATATATATGCGTGTATATATATTACCTCTCTTTTCTATGAATCACTCTATCTATCTATCTATCTATCTATGTGTACCCGGCCCCACCATGCCGACACCTCCTGCAATTTGCAGGAGGGGTGTCGGCACTAGTCCGATCCGTGATGTTGGCGTTTATAGCCTCTCGGCTAACCTGAAGTTGTTAAAATGAAGGTAGCTAGTGAATACATCTAATGAAATCACCGAGAGGGGAAAATACCCATATTCTCGACAATCGATTAACCGAAAATAAAAAATCACTGGTATTTCAGAAAAAAATATAACCTAATACATTTACAAGTTTGTCCAAAAATGTGTTCAATGAGATGAGAACAACTGAACCTCGGTTCAAAAGCATAACGCAAAAAGCTCTCCGTTAATACAAGGTCACGATATTGAGTCCCCCACCCACGAGGGTGTCATATGGCACAAGGTCTTTTTAACGTGGGCATTCCGAGCCCGTGGGCTCGGCCAAAAATATGCCCATTGAACCCGTATAAACAGGTTCAGGGCCGGTTTACCTCCCCGAAGGACAATCCGCCCTTCGGCGTAGCCTCGTTCGGGTTCCTCCCGTCCGTAGGAAGAGAGTTCAACCGAGCAGTCGGTTCAAAAGTGAACGACTGACGCACAAGATCACATGTACCGCTGCTGTATCAGAGCATACATATATATATATATATATATATATATATATATATATATATATATATATATTACGATAAACGTGGAATCAATTTACAAATTCATGAATTATTCACACAAAAACTAATGCAAAGGTTAATGATTTAATTGGCGAGAAATCCATCATCGCAAACAATTCAAATAATATACAAAAACCTCCGAATCCTTTATGAATGAAATGATCCTTGTTTATATTAATTTCTGCCGTATTAGTTCTTATTTTTACTACAAGCTTTCGTCTGTTCCTACAGACATCTTCAGGTATAGAATAGATGTTGTTCTTGTTTTTTCTCTTAGTAATAAGAGGACAACGAAAATATATGTATAGGTGTATCCGAAAATGCTATTGGAAATGAGTTATTGTTTTTGGAGCGCGCAGTAGCAACGCTGAATTTGATTTTAAATTTTTAAAAGTTGTGCGTTCATATATGGTGATGAACGAATTTTTTACTGGTAAATTTTCTGTCAGAGTGGCATGAACTATATTGTTCATTAATTACAGTAATGTCGCACTTATTATCCAAAAGTCGCACTTGGATCAGTTATTTATTTTGGTGTGAATAATTCATGAATATATATATATATATATATATATATATATATATATATATATATATATAGTAGCGAGCATCAAGATCAGAACGATGTTAAGAAAAAGGCTAAATATGAAATAACTTTCTATCTTAAATCTTCAAACAACATTTTGTTAAAGAAAAATAAGGATATAAAGGTAAATTATTTAATTCCAAAATATAAAGCTCAATAACCTTTTTTTGATAAAATTACAAGAATAATTATATGACATTCGAAAAAAATAGATGATCAAAAACATCTGAACGATTAAATAAATCCATAAAATTTAATAATTATTTTGCATTATTGAAAATTTGTTCGGGTAAGAAAATAAAATCGGGTATTTTACTAAATTACAGCGGCTCTTTACTGGCTCTTGCATTGTAAACAAGTCAAAAAAATCTGTGACGTCATTGGAACTTAGAAAACTGATCGTGAAGTTACGTAATGAAGATAAACTCTCGATTGGTGATATTTCAAAGACTGCGAGGAAATCTAAGTCTTATTCATAGTATTTTAAGAAAACTTGAGGAAACTGGGTTATGTGAAGCCAAGAAACCACCTGGCAGGCCTAGGAAAACTACTGCAAGGGAAGACAGATGGATTGGTAATGAATCAAAAAAGGATCGATTTGCGACAGCAACCGCTATTTCTAAAAGAGTCAATTCTAACCTTGGCATTAAAATAGCAAGGCACACTATTTCCCGAAGACTTAATGAAATAAATTTCAACAGTTGAGTAGCCTCTACGAAGCTTTACATTTCTAAAAAGAATCAAATGAGCCGATTGAAATTTGCCACTGAACACGTCATATGGACAGAAGAACAGAGCGGTTGTGTTCATTTCAGCGATGAGTCAAAGTTTTAGCTGTTCGGTTGTGACGGGAGAAGGTTCGTTCGACACAGTCCTAAGGAACGATTTTCGCCTTAAAAGCAGCGTAAAATTTGGAGAATGAAATGTCATGGTGTTTGGCATGATTTCAACTGCTGGTACGGGACCTCTTGTTAGGCTACACGGTGAAATTAACGCAACTGTATACAAAGAGATATTGAAGAAACATGTACCTAATTTGACAACTGCAATTAATCAACCAGATGTATTTATGCAAGATAACGCTTCATCTCACACAGCGAAGTCTGTTAAGACATTTCTTTTTGAGGAGGATGTTACTGTTATGGAGTGGCCTGCTCAAAGCCCAGAAATGAATCCTATTGAGAATGTTTGGAAGTTACAAAACGAAAGAGCTAAGGGAAATAATCAAACAAACGTCGAAGAACTATGGATTAATTTAAAAGGAGAATGGGAGAAAATATCCGTTAATGAATGAAAGACATTAATTCACTCATGTAGCAAAAGATGTCAAGCTGTTATTGAAATTAAAGGTCTACACATCAAGTACTAATGAATTATGAACGCTATTTTCATTTGTATATGATGTTTCCATTATAATAGTATTTTGTTGTTAATTATTCTGATGTTTTTGATCATCTATTTTCTTCGAATGTTATATAATTATTCTTATAACCTTATCAAAATAAGTTTATTGAGCTTTATATTTGGGAATTATATAATTTAACTTTATATTCTTATTTTTTCCTTGATAAAATGTTCTATGAAGCTTTAAGATAAAAAAGTTATTTCATATTTAGACCTTTTCTTACCATCGTTCTGATCTTTATGCTCGCTACTGTATATATATATATATATATATATATATATATATATATATATATATATATCATTTACAAAAGATTACGTTTATTGGAATTATCCATTTTTGAACGGCTCTGTTGTTTATTCAAACAACAGACACTTGAAGAATGGCTAATTTCAATAAACTTCGAAATCAGTGAAACAACACTAAAAATTGATATTTACTATTAAGTAATCTTTCTGTATATAACAAAATCAATACTCTATTTTTAATATTAATATTATTTTACTGTTTTTACTATTGAGCAGTATATGCAAATATCTGCTTTACATTTGGACGATTATATTCTTAAACCTTATATATATATGTGTGTGTGTGTATGTGTGTGTGTGTATGATAACGATATATACATTTTTATATATCAAGAAATATTTTTAAGGACAGTGATATGACAAAGTGGAAAAAAGTTTTCGTACGACCTGTTTAATCCTGTAAGACGTTATCAGACAAAATTTGTTTACGTTAGTGCGACAACACAAACGCACGAACGAGGAATGCGTGGAATTCTACTGTTAAACTCTATTTTTTTTTCTTCTTTTCTTGTACACATTTTGGGTGCAGAATCTAGCCGATTCCATTTAGACTCTTCTTGTTATTTTTTCCACCATCTTTGTTATTAGATATGCCACACTCTGAAAGAGCCGAGACGCAAATTTACTGACGGTGATCTTGCTTTTAACATTTTCCTCTTAGTGAATTTTTTACTCCTTTGATCAGAATAGAATATTTTTCTATCTAAATTATGGTCAATCTTGTTACAGTGAGCAACTAATGGTTTGGTTTGGTTTGGTTTTGTTTTACGGCATATCGATCTCAATGGGTCATTTAATGCTGACGATTTTGTTTTTCTTCGTAATATTTTTGTTTTGGGAAAAATCTATTTCTGTTAATAATTTTTTCCTCAAAAACATATTGCTCGTAATATTTATTTTTCTCCAAAAATTTATTTTTCGTAATAATTTTATACACAGTATTTCTGGTATTAAAACATATTTTTACACTTTTATAATGATTTTTACCTCAGTTTCAGGGTTAACTATTTGCCCATAGCTGGGACCCCAACAGGTGCTACCACCCCAGGTCAGGTTGGACCTGGGAACACTAGCAATTAAGAGGAGGTTCCACGCTCCTCAACGCCTCCTGATCAGAGGTCTTGCTGTTGGATGTAGTTTATCGTCTTACCCTGGACGCGGATTTAGTTTATCGTCATATCCAGCACGCGCAAATAATGCATTTATTGTTTTCTTCTTTAAAAAGTCCCTTTTATGCTGACAGTTTTCTCCCATTAGTTTTTATGACAATTATTTCTCTTCAATTATAGTCGAGATAGAGGTAGAAGGTAGGACAAGATATTTTTGATTCATTGGGTTTCTCAGGAGGGTGTGTTTATTTTATTTTGGAATATTTTATAAATAATATATTAATAAAAAAAATATGCACTTTTTTCCTCAACGGTTAGACAACTCAGGTTCATGCACAGCACCGTCTTCAAGTGCTGATTGCAAACTCAGTTATGTTGAAAAAATTTTAAATACCACCTGAATTGCGTTGTGCATGAAACTCAGAGTTTTGCTACTGACGAGGAATATGTATATATATATATATGACGAGTCGATTGGGTTGAAGCATGAAAGAGACTGTAGCCTCTCGGTGTTGTATTCAATGTGCACTTTTATATTTAGATGCAAACTATCCCTAATATTGAGCATTGAGCAATTTAAGCCATAAAAATAACATAAAATTATCTTTTATCATACACACACATGTGCATACATATATATATATATATATATATATGTGTGTGTGTGTGTGTGTGTGTGTGTGTGTGTGTGTGTGACGAATGCACGGCCGCAATTTTCGACGGATTTGAACAAAAATTTACATGCCCATGCTCCAAGTTTGCGGGAAGGCCAAGATTGACGTTGCATTTCCCAACTCTCATCGATAGTGGAAATAATTGATTTTTTCATGCTTCTACGGCAGTTTTCATGTAGTTTGTGGCCATTTTCTACTGGCCAGCGTGCTGGCTGCCCGAATAGGCAGGAAGATTCTATTGACACAAATGTTAACTGACTGACACAAATGTTAACTAGCTTGCTAGCATGCAAAAACATCGATAGCTGCATTCATTCCAAGTGGGAAAAATTTAAATTTGCATGGCACTTTACTCTAATTAGCTCATTCGCTTGCTTAAACTGAACGTTGATTCTGATTCCGCTGAACTGGGTTGGGTGTGAAAAAGCATTTGTTGTTCACATTCTTTTTTCATTCGGTTTTTCCAGCTACAAGTCCTTTTTTTTAAAGCTGATCGTTTTGTGTTCATTTTGTTTAGTTCTTTTTTCGTAACAGATTCAATGTTTAGTATAGAGCTTAAAAAATTTGCAGTGTAAGATAGGCAAGAAGTAAGGCACGTAGCAACATCAGCACAGCAAAGGGGAACTCCTTTAAAAGGCAAGGAAGGGCAAAAATATTTTAAGTCAAGTGATAGCGATTGCTGTATGAGTCGTACGATTTTTGAATCAAGCACAGGCAACGCCAGGCCATGCTGCTAGTATATATATATATATATATATATATATATATATATATATATATATATATATATATTTGTGTTTGCGTGTTTGTGTATAGTATAGGTAATAAATCCGTTGTTATATCCATTGTAATATAATCCAAATAGATCCGAGTAATATCAAATATCCACAAAAATACTCAATGCATTTAATATCACAAAGCTTGTAAATTACATGTAAATTATCACAAAGCTTGTAAATTACATAGCAAAAAACAAAATTACCTCATACGGGGGTGGCGGTTTAGATCTATTTCTACCGGCGAAAAGTACGTCAGCCTTATGACGGTGTATAGACCACGGGTTTGAATAAGACCGACATACTTCTCGTCGAAAGAAATATATATATATATATATATATATATATATATATATATATATATATATATATAGTTGCGTTTCAATACTGGCTTGATGCATATATATATGTGTGTGTGTGTGTATATAAATATAAATAAATATATATATGTATAATTATTTATATACTATATGCTGTATATAGCGCTCAGTATCCAGAGATAGAGCTAACATATTTGGTTGGAATAATATATAAATAACAAATATCTATCAACCAAATATATATATATATATATTTATATATATATATATATATATATATATATATATATATATAAAACAGAAATAATATAAGAAGTGTCGAAGCTAACAGATTATATATATAACAAACGTTCTGGCCATTGATATACAATCATTTAGTAAGAAACTAGCTTGTAATTTCAATCTTAATGTTAGAGATAATACAAGCAATTTCTGAAAAATAGATTAAGTTTCACTCACAAATTTGTAAATGTCGATGTTTTCTATTGATTTGAAACAAAATATTCCAGCGGTCAGTATTTTGTATTACATCATTTGTTTTTGATTGCTGTTTGGTCTCAGAAGGTCATACAGAGAATCAATGTTACAACAGTCAACAAAGATTTCCTTTGTGAACACTTCTTTAAGAGCCTCACTCAGCTCTTCGCTATTTGATTGTTATTTTTTTTTTAATGCATCTTTGCTTTTGGCAATTTCCCATGAATTTTCATTTGGGTTCAGTTCTGGACCGTTTCCCGGACAGTCTGGGCTAGTGTTTCACATTGGTCCTGCTAAAGAAATTCTGAATGACCTTTGAACGCTGGTATGGGGCAGAAATATGGATAAACATTATGCACTGATGAATGTTCCAGCTTCTCCTGCAGTAGTTCCACATATCTTGAACCATTCTTTGATGTCCCTGGAGACAAGTGTTTGAGTCCAGCTATTCCAGAGTTAGTATTGGTGCCTTCAAATCCTTTTGCCCAGTGAGTGCATCATATACTTAATTGTATATTTTAAAATAACATAACTTGGTAGCCTTCTAATTTTATTTTACGCATGACAAATAGAGAAAATTCGAATTTAAACATTATTTTACGCCAATTTCAGCTGTCCACATTTCTCAATTCCAGCCGCTGGGATTTCATAGCTGTATTTAGTCGTGGTTTACAAAAGGGTTTCACTGATTTCCGAACAAACTCAAATCTCAGATGACTTCATAGAACTGACAATTGTAACGTCACAAAAACGAGCAAATCTTCATAGATCGGCGAAACGTGTAAAAATGTGTTTCTTACAATGGACATCTTCAGCATTGAGTTTTGCTTGGATGTCAACTCTTCTATTTGTCCATAAATGTCCTCGATTTTTTGAAAATTTCTTTCTTTTTATGTGACATGTCGTTACAGGGCGTAGGCGATCATGGCTCTCTACCTCTCTATATCCCTTGCAGCTCCCAAAAATTCATTTCCATCTGCTACCTCCCCCAGACCACATTCTATGATCCACTTGCTTAAGGCCGGTAGGTATGTCATGCATTGTTTTCCCTTGTCTCTCTTTCGCTCTCTTTCAGCCGTGGGTATAAGATTCTCCAGGACCTCATTATGTGTCCCAGAAACTTCAGCTGCCTTTTCCCGGTATTAAGTATAAGCCTCCTCCTTGTTTGCATCTTATCTAAGACATCATCGTTGCTCACACGCTCGGTCCATGATATCCTTAACATCCTTCTGTAGAATAACATCTCCATCGCCTCGAGTCTCTTCTTCATATTTGAGGAAATCCTCCAACATTCGCTGCCGTAAAGAAAGACAGATGTCACCTAACAGCTCAGTATTTTTTCTTTGTTACCAAAGAAATCCTCCTGTCTCGCAATACTCTGCCCAACTTTTAAAATGCGTCCTCGGCCATCCCAATACGTCTGCGGATCTCAGTGACATCCTGATGTTAAACATAAGCCTTCTCCTTGTTTGCATCCTCTTTAAGACCTCATCGTTGCTCACACGCTCGGTCCATGATATCCTTAACATTCCTTCTGTAGAACCACATCTGTGTCTCCTCGAGTCTCTTAGTCATCTTTGAGGTAATCGTCCAACATTCGCTGCCGTAAAGAAGGGCAGATGTCACGTAATAGCTCCGTATTCTTTATTACCAAAGAAATCCTCCTGTCTCGCAATACTCTGCCCAGCTTTTGGAATGCGTCCTTGTCCATCCCAATATGTCTACGGATCTCAATATCTCACTTACCGTCCTCTATCACAATTGCAATAAGTACTGCTTTTTTTTGCTACAACCTACTTTTACACTAATTTCACGTTCAGAATTGTCTTCATTGCGCAGAACAAAAATATGGACACTTCTTGCCCATATTCTAGGCTTAATTCACGACAAAAATACTATGACAATGGCTGCTAATTTGGTAATGGCGAAAATGATTTTACCATAAATCAAGTGTGAATAATGGTTGATGCAATAAAAAAGCTATCGCATCATACAATCTCATGATACAATATAAAGCAAACGTAAAAAATAACCTTGTTATAGATTATTGGTTTTAAACAATTATTAAGGACTCAATATAAATTCTCTGTCATTGCAGCATTGATCCCTTTTTTTAAGCTGTACCATTTTATGTATAAACCTTCACAAGTTACTTATTTCTGTGTGTTAATATATATATATATATATATATATATATATATGTATATATATATATATATGTGTGTGTGTGTGTGTGTGTGCGCGCGTGAGAGTGGTCTTTAAACAATTAATGATTAATCGATCTTTGCATCATCAAATCCTCTTTTTTGCATAGTGAATAATCAAATACAATATATATATATATATATATATATATATTATAAATTAATTGATTTAAAATGTTTTTTCGCTACACAGTTCTAACCATGTTTCAAAAATAGAAGCTAATATATATATATATATATATATATATATATATATATAGAGAGAGAGAGAGAGAGAGAGAGAGAGAGAGAGGAGACGAGGAGGAGGCACGGTGGAGTAATGGATATCGGCTTGGATTGAGGAATCGCAGAGCCGAGTTCGAATCCAGGTTGAATCCATTGCATTCACTTGCGTGCTAATACCCTTGGGAAAGGTGTGAATCCTCATCTTCTCCCTCCAGCTATGGGTAAAATAGTAGACTGGGTTCTATAGCCTTCGATGGCAACTGGTCTAGGAGAAGGACAACTCTGAATTCAAAAACTGCGGAGGGTTGTTTGGGAAACTTGTGGCACGTAGTGCACCAAGTTCCTGTATTCGGCCCTTCAAAAAGTGTGGATGGTCCTGCATGAAGCCTTCACCACTATAATCAAATCTCATGCGCCGGTGTCGGGCTGTCAGTTTTCTGGAAACTGATCTGCTTGACCCTCATCGAACCCGATGGGAGAATCGATTTATATATATATATATATATATATATTATGATGGACTCTCTCGACGACCACGAACAAATTATCTGCATGCCTATGACGGGCATGACTTTTGAGACCGGCTCGAGAAATGCACAAAACACCACAAACAGTACAGGAGAATTTATTGTATCGAAGTGCAGCAGGAACACTGTTAGATGTCTTATTTTGCTTTATCGTTTCATGTAGTCGACTGATGGTTACTTCTTAGTTCAGCTATATATCAATGTTGTACTTCTTCAGCTCCAGTGCGACCAGAGCTGTTTTTCTTTCTAGTGCAGAGTTGTTGTCCTGGAGAGTTCGTACATCCCAAGTGCCAAGATGAAGTCGATGTTGTTTCGTAGAGTTTTTCGTAGTTGCAGGATGTGTGTGGAACTAACACAATGATTTCTTTGCAAGTGGTGAAGGCTTGGGTCAGACCATCCACCTTTTTGGGATCTGTCGATAAAAAAGTAACGGTGCAAAAGACTTGCCACAGAAACTCTGAACGACAGTCCTCATGTGTTATTATCGCGGAGTTTCACCTCTCCGATATATATATATATATATATATATATATATATATATATATATATATATATGTGCGTATATTTTGGCAGCATGTTTAAACTGAGACATATTTCGCTGAATAATTTAGACAAGTTCTGTCTACTTATTTTCAATTGGATTTTGTCATATTGACGAATAAGTATTTTGCTGTCGTTATTGAAGCACGAGAAAAAATCGATACGTAAATTTTTATTTTGCCAAGTACTTTCAGTCTCATCTGAGCCCATCATAAGTTCTTGAATATGTGTTATGCATTTTCACCCATATGAAAGGGAGGTAACTTATATGATCTTTTAAATGATTTTTTAATGGTGGTATTTTAATTTAGTATTTTTTATACAACACTTTGATGCTGCAAACATTTAAGAAATTTGTTGCTATACTCGAAGATAACGTTATATATTTTCGGCTGCAAATTTTTATACAATGTGCTTCCAGAATTTAAAGAATTTTCTTATTGAAGCACTGATGTATTTTGCACTATTATTTATCTAAACAGGGAATGCGGACATGAGTGTTCCTTTAAATGTTCTGTGATTGAACTACGATCGTTCGAGTGAAACCTAAGCGTCCTCGTCATGAACGTTGTCGTAAAATGAACATACTTATTAATCTTTTTATCAGTGATGGCATCACTCTCAGAACATGTACATTTATATATGATGTGGATCTTTGGTAAGACACTAGTTGACGGATAAGTGTTGTTATGGATAACGAGGTGAGTTATATTAAATTTAGTATAGTATATAATATTGCGGGATATGTTAATATTTATGAGTCTTTTTAAAATTTTTCCTACTGCCTATAGTCAGAATTGATTTAATTACGGTATAGTTTGATATACTTTAGTGGAGTTAGTTGAGGACGTATTATATATATATATATATATATATATATATATATATATATATATATATATATATATATATATTCTACGAGCGAAGTGATTTCGCATTAATATTCATGATTGATTCTATGTATGATTATTTGTTTATATAAAAAATATATTCTGCCTATAAAGAACAATTGATCCCGCAGTATGAAATTCCTGAGAAAAAAAAAACTACTGAGGCATATCACTATACTAATTGAACTATATACTTAGTTCATGTCATGTTAACTGAAAAACACTTGTAAAAAAAGAATTCGTTGATTTACCATATTACAAAATTCATATAAAAATTCTCATTTAAAATTTTGAACTTTAGCGTTTCGACTCGCACGTTCCGAGATTGTAGAACCGTCAATAAATAGCACATTCTTAAAAAAAACATCTTTCGGTCTACAAACAATTATTTCGTCTTCAAGTTTTAACTTTAAAGGAAAAAAAATTACAGCCTGACGATGAAGACATGGATCGTCGAAAGTACTTGCTTAACTTAAAAAAAATTATACACTAGAAACTTCTGACAACAGTTTTATAAATGAGGATCACATCATTCAACGGATTAACAGTATTTTAATGCATACGTTATGTTCTACTAGCAAAGTTATTTCGCTATTAATCGCATTAATATTGCTGATTGATTCTTTATATATATATATATATATATATATATATAGTCTTCCACACACAGACTGTTATGCTTTATCACAGCCCTTTATTGTGGCTAAGCACGCGATTGTTTGAAGCCGGGATCGAAACTCGAGGGTTTTGAGATCAGTCGGAGAATCTTAATGCATTATATACGTGATATAAACATTATCAGCTGGCAGTCCTTATCATTATGGCAGCAGCAGCCGTTAAATGTCCTTTCTTCCAAAGTGCTCTTCCGACTAACGGAAGCATACACACACACACACACATATATATATATATGTGTGTGTGTGTGTGTGTGTCTGTGTGTGTGTGTATACAAGTTTCGTTGAAAACGTCTGAGAAGGTATTACGATTTAATATT
This sequence comes from Acanthosepion pharaonis, assembly GCA_903632075.3. Lineage (NCBI taxonomy): Eukaryota > Metazoa > Mollusca > Cephalopoda > Sepiida > Sepiidae > Acanthosepion > Acanthosepion pharaonis. The sequence continues at coordinate 93,268 of CAHIKZ030001010.1, forward strand.
TATTTAATTTTTTTGTTCGTACAACTGTTTCGTTCGTTGAGCACAAAGTATGTAAAAAATGTACCAATGTTCTGCAAATCCGATCGCTTTCGGCTATTCTTTTAGCCATTATCAAGGATGATTTTTAGTTTTAGTTTTAAATGAATATGTGGGATTTTATGTATGCGTCTGAAGTTATAGGTATGTTTTATTTTACAAACACGATCAGCACGTTGTGGCCGTGTTCATAGTTAATATGGTACCTTTCCCTTTTTTCTTACAAATCTTAACCGCAGTACTTTGTCAACAGTCTTTAACGAAACTTGTATAACAGTTTGCTTCCCAAATACACGATCTATACACATATATATATATATATATATATATATATATATATATATATATATATCATACTTATTATAAAACCTAGGGTGTACCTGTTTCGTTTATATATTGGATCGGATTTCCTACATTTTTCAACCGATTTCGACAAAACTTCACAGGACTACGTAAAATTACATTGCGGTGTTTCTGACAGTGCCAAAAATTGGAAAAACACAATTGTTTTTGCACGAAATCATTTTGAAAACACGATTAAGAGGCATCGCTCTCGAGAATGAAAGGGGGACAACTCATATCGAGTTATACTTATTATAAAACCCAGGTTGTTTGTGAGTGTGTATCTGTGTTCTTTTATATATGGGATCGGATTTCCTACATTTTTCAACTGATTTCAACAAAACTTCACTTTTTTTTGCAGGTAGTGTTTCTTATTGTCTTGCACACTTTTTTCTTTATTTTTACATTCAGAATGATTTAAAAATTCCATTTACAAGACAATTGTTTATAATAAAATTCGATTCAATCGGTAGACTCATAGCGATTGAAAACAATGCTTTTGTTTGAGTTTGGGTTTGACCAATTCGTAAAAAAAAATAAACAAACAAAAAACAACTAATTAAGACATGCGTGTCCGTCAACCTTAAACAATAATCTTTGTCAATTTTATTTTCCAGTCTTTATGATGGTCGATACTTGATCTATCTCTTACTGTTACATCCACGGGCAACGCCGGGTTCTACTACTAGTATATGCATATATATATATATATATATATATATATATATATATATATATATATATATATATATATATATATATATATATGTGTGTGTGTGTGTGTGTGTGTGTATGCATATATATATATATATATATATATATATGTATATATATATATATATATATATATATATATATATATATATATATATATATATATATATATATATATATATATATATATGTATATATATATATATATATATATATATATATATATATATATATATATATATATATATATATATATATATATATATATATATATATATATATATATATATATATATATATATATATATATATATATATATATACAATTAGTATTTCTATTGAAGTTAGTATGTAGGTTAAGACAATGGCAAACAAAAAATATTGATGCAATATATACTAAAGGGATTTAGAAAATGTAAGTGTCGTTGCTTAACCTAGAACTGGTACACAAGACTTACAATCAATATGATACACCAATCACTGAGTTAATATCAGTGAATAATAACATAGCCCCAAAATCGATACATTGACTAATGCATGAAGAGTGGGGTGCGGATGGGTGCTATTTCAGCAGGTCTCCACCCGTATACACCCTAACCTTGCAAGCACAAACATATATATAATCATACACGCACGCACATATACACACCTAGAAGTGCACACGCGGTGGCATTGACATACGTTCATACATATAAATACCCGCAGGTAAGCACGCATGCGTGGTAGTTCTATTCCAGCACACACGAGCGGAATATGGCCGGGATTAAAGTGGAAGAAACAGCGTAGGTTGGATTAGAGATGAAGATTTTTCAGCTCCTTCGTCATCTCCTCATTGGGATACACACACACGCATAATAAAAACATACAATAAGTGCATTGACATGTCACTTGCGTGCACTAAACAGTACATTTCTTGGTGAGAATTTAGCCCTTTTATTAAACAACGTAACGCAAATATAATTAATATATAAATATCAATATAGACCGGGGTCAGGATCTTCTCAATTTATAGTTGAGCTGGCTAGGTGAAACCGTAAGTTCTATGTTGACAGTTTCTTTTCTCACACCTCTCGCTTGTGGAACTCACTTCGGGTGCCATACTTTCCTACCAAATTTAATCCGCAAAGATTTAAAAGCAATGTCAGTCGCTATCTACGATCTTTCTGATTAATCGTTTCTCTTTCTATTCATTATTAATGTTTCTGTTCCCAATGTCTCCACACCCTGCCTCCTAGTGGCTGTGTTGTAGCCTAGAAAGTGTTACTGAATGAAGATTAACCAATCAAAAAAAATGGTAATCATTATAATATCAACAAAATACAATACTCGCCAGCGGCGTGAAATAGGTAAACCACTGCTAGTGATGGACTACTTAGCATATTACGATATTTACCTGCCTTCCCACGAAGTAGGATGTGGCACAAGGCCAAATCTATTATGGAGAAATACGAGACCGTGATAAAAACTGCCTGCATACGCGAGATCGGGCATCTGTCTACCTCCTCGGATGAGACTCTGTCGTCCGGCATAGCCTTGGCCGGGTTCCTCTGTGCCTGAAGGCAGAGAATTCGACGCGGCAAGAGCTTCCCTCGCTGATAGCTCGCGATGCCAACGTAGACAACATATTATGATAGTTACCTGTCTCCCCACAAAGTAGAATGCGGCACAAGGCTAAATTTGATGGGTAAAATAGCAGGACAGACTGGGTTCTATAGCCTTGGATGGCAACTGGTCTAGGAGAAGGACAACTCTGAATTCAAAACCTGCGGAGGGTCTTAATTCTGTATTCGTCCCTTCAAAAAGTGTGGATGGTCCTGCACGAGGCCTTCACCACTATAATCAAATCTTATGTGCCGGTGTCGGGCTGTTAGTTTCCTGGAAACTGATCTGCTTGACCCTCATACGTCGAATCTCGACTGGAGAATCGAGTATATATTAATATAAATCTTATAAGTAAAAGAAACTATACTCGCTCGGAAAACATTCAGTATGTTGATTTGTAAATAAACAAGGCAATAACAAAGGGGAAAAAAGTACATGTACGTTAGCCGAAAATAATCGTCTAGCATACAAGTTCAAGGCCCAAAGAAAAAAAACCCCGATGCGAGTAACCAAAACAACTAAATAAAGTGCTCAATACAATGAGTAGAGCAGACCTAGTTAAACCTAGAGCCAGACAAACCTACTAGCTTTTTCATCTAAGCGGATCATCAGGGAATGCCAGCATTCCCTGAGGATCCACTTAGGTGAAACCTTGGTAGGTTTGTCTGGCTCTCTAAGTTTAACTCTCTCTCTCTCTCTCTCTCTCTATATATATATATATATATATATATATATACGGTTCACTATGTCGAGCGAGCGAGGCAATTTTTCTCAATAGAATCTATCTTTCATATTTATAAGTCTACTATACGTCCCCCATGTGGATCTACAGAAACATACTGAGGATGCCATATACTGAACATGTGAGCAATGACAAGGTTTTTTTTTTTTTTGAAAATGGAAACAAAAAGGAAACTTATACTTAACATCAGGAAAAGTTAGTTTAAGTCTATGGAGAATGTAATGAGGAAGGACGACGTGGAAATTCTGACACTCACAGGACACAGAGAGCGAAAGAGGGACAGAGGAAAGCAACGCATTGCCTTCTTGATTAGCTGCAGTAAATGTAATTTTTGTACTGGGTTTGGGAGAAATAACAAAAAAGACAAAACTTATTAAGAGCTACATGGGAACAGGAAGATGCGGAGGGCCATGATCCCCTACGTCCTAAAGGAACACAGTACATAAAACGATAAAAGTTGTATTGAACTCACAATTCTTTGGGTCCAGTCACTGGATCTAAGCAACGGCTTTATCCACTATGCCAGGTTAGGGCAGAGGAGAACTTGGGGAGGTGAATTAACGAGCGAAATTGTTCAGGACGGAGCGTACAACAGCCGAAACGTTGTAATAAATATGGCGACAAAGATGAGGACAATAGTCGTCCGAATAATCTAAATAGTGTACATAATACCTCATCTCAAAAATATAGAGAGATACTGAAAGGCCGAAACGTTCTAATAAATTTGGCGACAAAGATGAGGACAATAGTCCGAATAATGCAAATAGTGTACATAATAACTCATCTCAGAAATATAGACAGATACTGAAATGTCGAAACGTGTGTGTGTGTGTGTGTTACGAATGTAATTTTCGACGGATTTGCACCAAAATTTACATGCATATGCTCCAAGTTAGCGGAAAAGACAATACCGACTTTGCATTTCCCAACTCCCATCGATAGTGGAAATAATCGATTATTTCATGCTTCTACGGCAGTTTTCATGTAGTTTGCGTCCATGTTCTACTGGCCTGACTTAGATCCAATAGCCGGCTGCCACGAATAGGCAGGCGATTCTATGGGCCGGAGTGAAAGGCAACAGCTGTCTGACACAAATGTTAACTAGCATGCCGGCATGCAAAAAAAAATCCATTCGTCACAAGTTGGAAAAATTTAAATCTGCATGGCACTTTACTCCTATTGGCTCATTCGCTTGCTTAAACTCAACGTTGATTCTGATTCCGCAGAACTGAGTTGGGTGTGAAAAAGTATTTGTTGTTAACATTCTTTTTTCATTCGGTTTTTCCAGTTACGAGTCCTTTTTTAAAGCTGATCGTTTTGTGTTCATTTTGTTTAGTTCTTTTTTCGTGACAGATTTAATGTTTAATATAGAGCTTAGAAAAAAATTACAGTGTGAGATAGGCAAGAAGTAAGGCACGTAGCAACATCAGCACGGCAAAGGGCACTCCTTTAAAGGCAAGGAAGGGTAAAAATATTTTAAGTCAAGTGATAGCGATTGCTGTATGAGTCGTACGATTTTTGAACAGTCCTTGCTGCCAGTAGAATGCTAAACATTTGTACTGCAGTGATCAAAGTTACAGGAGGATATTTTGACGAGAGCCAAATTTTATCATAAAATTGTTTTTCTTATTGTCATACTAATATTTCTAATAAAATGTCATGTTTCACTTTTTTTTTTAACCATGAAAAATAATTTTCTCTTATTTAAAGTAAGAAGCAAATGATTTGGGGGTGAATTTTAAAAAATTACGAGGGACACCTCAAACTTTGAACTGCAATATATATATATATATATATATATATATATATATATATATATATATATATATACACATACACACACACATATACATATATATATATATATATATATATATATTTATATATATATATATGTATGTATATATTCACATATGTATGTATATATATATGTGTGTGTGTGTATGTGTGTGCATGTGTGTGTGTATGAGTGTGTGTGCACATACACACGAGTAAATTAACCGTGACAAGTGTACTTTTAGTCTGAATTAATATTAGTAGACGCCCAACCCTAACCAACCGAAATCTTCGAACCCATTATCGGGTATAAGTGTGAAATGGTCGATAATGAGAGAGGCGTTTATTATTTGATTACCATACGCAACTGACCTCACCGTTTATTCTTTAACAAAAAAACATAGACAAAAACAAAGTATCGCTTTTCATTTCTATTTATTTCTATTTATGTTCTTTTTTCTTCTTCATCTATTTATCATAATTCATTTTTTTTTTTAGCATGCACTAGAGTTTTATTTAGTTTACTATCGAGAGTGTCATTGATTATGGATTGCGGTCCCTTTCATGTTTGACAAGCAATTGCAAGTTATTTTTAATATTTTTCTTTCATTGTTTTTTTTTTCTTTTCTTTTGTTTCACCATTTCTTCTTTTTATTTAAGAATTTTTCTTTACTTCTTGTCTTCGTTCTTCTTATTCTAAATTTGTATCTTTCATTCTTATTCGCCATAATTCTTGGGTGTTGCTTTACAATTTTTTTCTTCTGAATTCCTCTTGGAAAATCATCTCGCACGATACGCATTATTAAAATGAAATTAGCTACATTATTCGGACTATTGTCCTCATCTTTGGTGCCATATCGCAACGTTTCGGCCGTTGTACGCTCCGGCCTTCTTTCAGGCGGTTAGAATGTTGAACTGAACCCTTTATTTCGCTCCCTGTGGTAGACTATTTAAGTTCCACGTGCTATGTCTAATGGATGTCAGTTATCAGTCATCAGTTATCTCCTGTTAATACACCTCTCTAATTTCTTCAATGCCTTAACCAGCCACAGTGTATAAAGGCATTGGTTATATCCAGTGAAGAGTTGTGAGTTCAATACCCGGTTAAGGCGGTGGAGTACTTGGAGAGGCGAATTAACAGGAGATAACTTATAACTGACATCCATTAGACATGGCACCTGGAACTAGAACAGTTTTTCTTAGCAAGCCTGATAAAGGGTTCAGTTCGACATTCCAACCACCTGAAGAAGGTTGCAGCGTACAACGGCCGAAACCTTGTGGTAAATATGGCAACAAAGATGAGGACAATAGTCCGAACAATGTAAATTGGTACATAATACCTCATCTCAGAAATATAGGCAGATACTGAAAGGCCGAAACGTTGTAATAAATATGGCGACAAAGATGAGGACAATAGTCCGAATAATGTAAATAGTTTATATAATACCTCATCTCGGAAATATAGACAGATACTGAAAGGCCGAAACGTTGTAATAAATATAGCGGCAAAGATGAGGACAATAGTCCGAATAATGTAAATAGTGTACATAATACCTCATCTCATAAATATAGACAGATAATAAAATTTGGTCTTTCTCATTTGACTTATTTAACCTACACAGCCTATGTTTTTAATAGGATTACGGTGACCGAGCACGATATAATCTCATTGTGCATAACATAATCATTATAAGTTAGTCTATGTTGATGTAAACGCGCCTATAGCATACTTAGAGAGAAAACCGGGACAATCCCGTCGACAAGGGAGGTGAGAATTACAGTAAGAAAGGACTATCAACTGTGAGAATTAATATGATTACGAGCAAAAGAAACTTATAGATCGGGGGTATCATAATCAAGTAGTTGCGGAAAATGAACTACTTGAAGTGTGTAGTCATCGATAACGGAAAATATGAAACAAAACTGCGAACACGCGTTAGCCTATTGAAAGAATGCCTGGTTTTTTGTTTTTTTGGGAGGAAAATGCATTTTATTTAATGAATATCCTCAACAGAACGACTTCATCAATGGAGAATACTATGCCAATTTGTCGAGGCAGCTACGAAAGGCTGCTGAAACTAAACGCTAATGAAAACTAACAAAAAGCGGGGTTTCGTTTATCCAGGACAAAGCTCGTTGGCTTTACTGACCGCTATACGCGACTGTTATTTTGAACTGGTTTATCACTCTTCCCATTCTCCTGATTTAATTATCATCTGTTTTCACGATACGGGAAAAAAAAAAGATTGGCTAGGAAACAGTATCGCAATGACGATGGCGTCATATCTACTGTTAAGGACTTTTTCACCAACAGGATGAATTGTTTTCTTTGAACAATCAGATGTCAGTTTACCTGAAAAAGAATAATGCAGTTATTCCTAAGAAGTGTTGAATTTAATGCATGCTATATTTCACAGCTCTAGCATCACGCCTTCATAGTCAGCCTCTGAACTTTTCAGCTTTTCCTCGTACTTGGAAAGAAACAATGAGGTTATTAATAAGAAATGTAGAATTTAATGCATGCTATATTTCACAGTGTTGCATATAATGCATGCTATATATCATGCCTTCATAGTCAGCCTCTGAACTTTTCAGCCACCCTCATACCCTTATTAATATATTTTTATTGTCAACCATTAATAGAGTAATTAAAGCAATAATGGCCATCATTTTTGACCGAAACTAGCATATGCTAATTTGGAGGAATATTTATTGGTAGTCGAATTTTAACTTCCTGTTAGTCCTCTGTTCATATTTTATACTGGCATCAGTGGGCAATATATTAGTACTTATGATTTTTTATTTAAAATATGTGTCTTTGAAATTCACCCCTGAAATTGATCTTGGGGGAGATCGAAAGTACTTGGATAGCAAAAAAACTGTGGTACCTTCCTTGATGAATTTCACCTTAACATAGCAAGGTATAAAATCTCAAAACTGTTGAAAACCAAAGAAGACCTTCATGATTTTCGATGAAATTAATGCGCCAAATTAAACAAAATCCAATTGTTACTCGTGAAGAGTTGCAGGATGCTTTGCTTTCATCAGGAATCTGTGTCACTGAACGGACAATAAGTAATGAAATTCAAAGAAACAATCTAAAATCACTCTCCCCTCGGAAAACTCCACCGCTATTTCAGAATTTAAAACTTCTAAAAAAATTTTAAACAAATTTCAGAATTTAAAACTTTTAAATTACTTTAATACTCTAGACTATTCAAGTGGAATATTCTAGAGTGTTCCAATAATGTTATCTGCATTTATTCTTAGCCTACAAATACAAAGAGAATATTCTGTAATTGGTATTCGTGCAAGAAGGTTTTCATCATGGCAAGAGGTAAAGAATAGACTAATTCGCAAAAAAGAACTGATTGTTAAGCTTTGGAAAGAAGGTAAAAATTATAGGAAAATTTCAGACAACCTGAACATTGCATTTATTACTATTAGTTCATTCATTTCAAGGTAAAAAAACACCCCCCCTCAAAAAAAAAAAAACTCAAAACTGTTGAAAACCAAAGAAGAACTGAGGCTCACGAAAGAGCCTCTTGGAGATCTTCAAGGAAATTAATGCGTCAAATCAAACAAAATCCAATAGTTACTCGTCTAGGAATATGTGTCGCTAAAGGGACAATAAGTTCTGAAATTCATATGAAGATTTTAAGCCTTTCTACCTTCGGAAAATCCCACTGATATGGAAAAGACAAAGATGTTAGGTTGAAATTCGTTCGTAAACATAAGGATGAGGAAAAATCGTATTAAGACAGATTATTAGGGACAGACGAAACCAAAATTGAGTTGTTTAGACGTAATTCTAGAAATCATGTTTGGAAGAAGGGTAGCGATGCCTTCAAACAAAAGAACATAGTTCCAACAGCGATATTTGGTACTGGCTCTATCATGGTTTGGGGATGGCAACATATCAGTAATACATTGTAGAATAAATGCCGAATACTATCAAAATATTTTGGAAGCAAATTATATGATTTCGGCTGAAAATCTTGAACTTCCTCCTGATTGGATCTTCCAACAAGATAAGGATCCTAAGTAGACTGCAAAATCTACGAGGAAATGGTTTTCTGAAAATGCAATATCTTGAAATGGTTACGGCAGATGTCAGATTTAAAACCCAATCGAAAACTTGTGGAATTATTTGAAAATTATAAATCCAATCGAGTTTCAATATGAAAACCATACGCGAAGAAGAATGAAACAAAATACCAAATAAAATTTGCAAATTATTAATTGAGAACTACAAGAAGAGGTTGGTTGCTGTAGAAATGAATAATGGCTATTCTACAAAGTATTAAATGAAGATTCTTTGTTGTATTCTACGCATACGTTTTTCATCCATTAAAATGGAAAAATGGGATTTATTTCTATTAAATCAATTTCTTCCGTGTTCTATGCATATTTAGTTACTATTCATCTGTGTACAGTTAATTATATGAAAAGTATGTTTATCCATTAGCTGGAAATACAATAAATTAAAAATTTCTATCTGTACGAATATTTTCTTTCCCTCACCTATATATATATATATATATATATATATATATATATATATATATATAATAGATAGAATAAATAAACGTGTGTGTGTATGTGACCGCGCGCGCACGCCCACCCGAGTGTACCATTGTGTATAGGTTTTTGTTTATATTTATCGGATTGGACCGCGTATTCAATCATCATAATAAAAAAAGCGCCAAAACCGAATCGATAGTTCACTGTCGCCCACGCAACCGACCTCCATGGTTCGCCGCACGCAGTCAGCCAAACGCGAAATGAATGACGTAAGCAACTCTCTGTTTAACGTAGGCTTGTGGCCACAAATAAATCTGAATACGTGCCCAGACAGGGATGAATTTACGTTCTTCATTCGGTCGACGTCAAACTCCTTGCTTTGGCAGCAACACAGAATAGGCAGAGGGCTTTCGATCCCTAATGTAGACATAACGCTTTTTTTTACTTACAGATACTGTATCTCTTCGTAACAATCATACGACTCTTGTATCTCATTTCTATGAATAATTTTTACCTCTTTACAATCAATGGTTTTGCTCTTGTTCTTTTTCAGAAAGAAACAAAAAAAAAAGAAAAAGAAAAAAAGATAGATCTGTTTTTTTATGCGTTATCAATCCTTTGCAGTTCATTTAAATAGAAACGTATTTTGGATTGAAAAAAACAATATGCGAAATAACAGAATTCACATTACCTGAAGACTTTCAACAACAACGATTAGCCCTTGGGACACGGAGTGAAAATAAGGACAAAAATCAAGAGAGAGCCTATAGCTGGCTAACACGAATGTTAACAAGCATGCTAACATGCAAAATAAATCGATAGCTGCATTCGTCACAAGTGCAAAAAATTTAAATCTGTATGGCACTTTACTCCAATTGGCTCAACGTTGATTCTGATTCCGCAGAACTGGGTTGGGTGTGAAAAAGTATTTGTTATTAACATTCTTTTTTCATTCGGTTTTTCCAGTTACGAGTCCTTTTTTAAAGCTGATCGTTTTGTGTTCATTTTGTTTCGTTCTTTTTTCGTAACAGATTTAATGTTTAGTAGAGAGCTTAGAAAAAATTCGCAGTGTGAGATAGGAAAGAAGTAAGGCTTGTAGCAACATCAGCACGGAAAAGGGCACTCCTTTAAAAGCAAGTAAGGGCAAAAATATTTTAAGTCAAGTGATAGCGATTGCTGTATGAGTTGTACGATTTTTGAATCAAGCACGGGCAACGCTGGGCCATGCTGCTAGTTTTCATTTATAACTAATGAATTTGATAAAATTATTCTGTATAAGTTGCTTTTTGTGTTGGTAGATACATTTTTAATTCTTCTAGTTTTCCCCATACATTCCTATCTATCTATCTATCTATCTATCTATCTATCTATCTATCTAAGACACTTCATAATGTATATATCTACCAAATCCTGGGTATGATGATAAACTACATCCGACAACATTGCCGCGGACCAGGAGATTGGAGATTTCTGGGTGCATGGAACCGCATCTTAATTGCTGCTGTTTCCATGCCAACCCTGCATCTGCGTGGTAGCACCTGCTAGGGTTCCAACTATGGGGAATTAGTGAACCCCTAAGCAACTCTCTATGAAATTGTTAAAATACATTTTTATAGTAAAAATGCCAGCAATAAAATTTTATATAAAAATATTACCGACAATACATATTTTAAGAAAAATGACTAGCAATACATTTTATCTGTAGTTGAAGGCATACAATTACGTCCAAATTATATTTGGTTGAAGCCATAAAATTATTTTCAAATTATTTAGATTTCGACATAAAATAACTCATAGAGGTATTGATATAGCGCTAAACAAAATCGATCAAACCAAATCTATCTATCTATCTGAAACTCTTCATAACTATCTATCAAACAATCAGAGACTTTTCATATCTATCTATCTATCTATCTGAAACTCTTCATAACTATCTATCAAACAATCAGAGACTTTTCATATCTATCTATCTATCTATCTATCTATCTATCTGAAACTCTTCATAACTATCTATCAAACAATCAGAGACTTTTCATATCTATCTATCTATCTATCTAAGGTTGTCTCTTCACATCTATCTATTTATATATCTATGACAAAGAGATAGATAGATAGATGTGAAGAGACTGCGATAGATAGATAGATAGATAGATAGATAGATAGATAGATAGATAGATAGGCCCATTTTTTTAAAAAGTGATCTTCGTTTGGCTCTATTTTAAGCATTTCATTTTATTTATTTTAAGAATTTCCGACAGTGTCTGAAAAGTCAATCTGTCCTGCCTTAGGCACTTTTAATGAGATATAATCTGTAAATAAACTGACAATCACCACTTTAAAGAGCTTCTTGCTGCCCGTGAGAACTTGTGATCACGGACGAACTACCGACGGTTTCCGAACAATTCAATTTCGAAAACTTGAAGTAATACTTGGTATGGTTTTCAGACCTTTGCCATCGCTACCAAATGCTGTTATCGGCTCTCCAAGACGACATTATAAAGAAAACACCTTATTAATGAATCGGTCTTAGCGAGATTCCCTTGGCCAGAATTCTATCGCCCTAAACCCTCGCTCAAGCTCCCATGATATGGTAAGTTACTTCAATATACACTGTGGAAACGGGTCGAGTTAAAGAGTATGTGATAGACATGAGCAATACTATATAAGTATGAATAAAATCTGATGCTTATGAAGCCACTGGAATGAAGTGTCAAGTCACTCAGTTGCAGTTGGATACAAAACGCATTGCGGATCATTTATTCTGTGTTGGGATTTGTTAGATTTCTTTTTCATTCGCTTCACTCCAACAAAGGCAATAAAGTCAGTAAAACGCAACAAGGGTTACTGTGAGAGAATATAAATAAACAAATAAAACAATATTAAGGAGTAAGACCAATAAAAGTACAGAGATTAAAATAACCGAAAATAATGACTGCCATTGCATTTAAATTTATGAAGGCCAAAGTTGAGTAGACAGCAAGAAGCCGGGTTAGACTTCCACAATCGAGAAGTGTGAGAAGAAGGAGCATAGAACTTCCGGTTAGATGTAGGCATTTCAAATGTAAAATGATGAGACCTTTCCGTCGATCAAGTACTGCGCTTAAATTAATGAAGGTAGTTAGATTTATAAGAACAATTACCATGAAACTATTTATAGAAAAGGCAGACGTAAGCTACTGTAGGGAAGAGACTGAGGCCGAGATGTCAGTGTATGATCAATATCATTGCAGATTCTTCTTTAGATTTTATCAAGAATTTCTAATATATAGCGGAAGCAGCATACCAGATGTGAAAGAAGAATTCAGTGTGCGGATGAATGTTTTAATTGTAAAAATGTGTCAGAAAGATTCTGTCAAAAAAAAAAATGTCTGTCACTACACAGTGAATGAACTTTTCTAGTAGCAGACCAATCAATTAATTCAATATAATCTTTCTATTTCATGTCAGCAGAAAATGTTTGCCCGAGGTTCAAGGAGTCACACTCTTGGAGGTTAGCATGCTTTTTTTACAGCTTGGTTCATCCTTTACAAGGCCCGTCGGCCACTCGAGATAGATGGTTACGTTTGGAGACCATTTAATTGTATAGGTAAAATAACGGCTAACCCTAGTCTTCAACTGGTGATAATGTAGTTATTGGGAAACATCCTGTTGGGAGTCGGTTCCATAGGATAATGTTTCAGGAGGGGGAGCTGGTCCAGTGGTACTTACTTCTCACTAATGGAATACTGAAGGATTGTGTGTGGTTTCTGTTGTGGGTTCCGAGATGAATATCGGTCTCCAATGAATGACACACGCAGGAATGAAATATAACAAATTAAATGTATTTACACAATAATACAATGGGTAATACGGTTAGTAAATCCAGGTACTCGGTTAGTAGCTATAATAATAATATATATAAATAATAATATATATATATATATATATATATATATATATAGTCTCGAAGTAGGACATCCTTAGAGTCTACGTGCTTGCAACTGTGACTTCTACAAGCGGTTACCTCACACTATTACTCTACCTCTAACTCAATCACAATCTCTGCACACTCTCTCCCTATTCTGACTGACTCTGGGTATTTAACGGCAGCAGTCCAAGTAACACTCTGGTCGAGTCCACTAATATCAAAAAAGGGAGGACCCCATAACAGTTTCTTATTATGCAAGTGTTCTTGGTGTGAAGGCTTGCTTCAGCGTGACCAGAGAAAGGAGTTCAACCGAGAAATTCCCATGTAAGTAGCGGTAAGATCAGTAAGAAACTTGCCACATCCCTCCTGTGGGAGAAATATCGAATCTGTAGATTCATCACCCACAAGTGCTCAGAGACGCTTTTGAACACTATCGAGGCCGAAGAGTGACGTTTAGGGAGCACCCACCTACTACATTAACCGGGTATTTAACCAACGCCTTTATCCACTATACCATGTGTTCTTGAGGACACATGGCACAATGTATAAAGACGTTAGTTAGATCCAGTGACAGGACCCAAAGAGTGTAA
>CAHIKZ030001010.1:122500-302500 GCA_903632075.3 Acanthosepion pharaonis
GGTATTGGGGGCATATGGATACTTATTGTCGACATATTTTATTATTTTTCCTTTTGTCTTTCATTTTTAACTTGAATTCATGGCTCTTTCGTTTTAGTGAAACGCGTATGAAAGTATAATTCTTGTTCTCGCGTTATATCGCATATTCTCGTTCTTATTCTCGGACGTTTATTATTTATTTATTTATTATTTATACATATATGTTTTTTTCAATTCATTTTTGGAACAAGAGGTTGTCGTTAACTTTACTATACCTTGCGTGGTTTTGATAATTCTTGTATCGTTTCCATTGTTACTCTTTTTATTGTTATTAATATTTATGATCATTTCTTCTGATTTCTGTCGTATACTCATTTCGTTTCTGGTTCAAGCCAGAGATCCAAGTTCAGAAATGACATTATAGCATTTTCCACTGAAACTTTTTTGTAGAAAAATAAAAATAAATACGAAACAACGTTTAAGCAAAGATATTGACATAGATAAATCCCTTCGAAATTTGTCAGCTCTATTTCTTAGAATTGACTGTTAGGGAGCCACCGTTGAATTTTTCCATAATGAACTTTTTCTAATCAAAACCAAACGAGTATTTCTAGTTTGTTATTACTGTTAGTCTTTCAATGTTATTTATCTTACTTTTATAAATTTTATGGATATCGAAAAGGCATTATTGTAAGTTATTATTATTTTTTGACTATGCTTTCATTCAACTTAGAAATAGGATCATTATTAAGTCGAAGGATAAAGAATCTGTTTATTATTGTAAGGAGTGATTAGGAATCGGTTTTGTTATTATATCGAAGGATTAAGAAACGGTTTGTTATTGTAGAGTAACAATATAACAAACAGCACTTACCGGCGGAAGGGTCCCAGCTAGCGTCCAGCTGTCAGACAAAAATAAAGCAGGTTGTAACTTAATACAAACCCTGCAAACTAACTGATGAATCAAGCTGGTATTTATATAGAAATACCTCCACTCAGCCAATTACAGCCCAAGCAATGGACTATCCCACTTTAGCACAATGAGATGCTCCATGGCACCATAATAGCTCTTTCTCAAGGTTCAATTATTATTCACTTAGCTTGTTCCACAACTGAGTGTTTATCTTGACTACGTGATTTTTCTACAGTTATTACGTCGCCGGATTAGGAATCGGTTTATTATTATACCGAGGGATTTGGAATCAGTCTAGTATAACGTCGAAGGATTAGGAACCTCTTTGTTATTACATCGAAACACTAAAAATCAGTTCGTTATCACATCCACGGATTAAAAATTGGTTTATTACTACATCGAACGATTAATGATCGGTTTGTTATTACGTCGACGGATTAGGAATCGGTTTGTTATTATACCGAGGGATTTCGAATCTATCTATTATGACATCGAATGATTAGGAATGTCTTTGGTATCCCATCGAAACATTAATAATCAGTTTATTACCACATCACCGGATTTGGAATTGGTTTTTTATTACATCGAAGGATTAATGATCAGTTTGTTATTATGCCGAAAGATTAGGAATCGGTTTATTAATATAGCGATGGATTTGGAATCGATCTATTATCATATCGAAGGATTAGGAACCTCTTTGTATTTTCATCGAAACATTAAGAATTGGTTTGTTATTACGTCGACGGATTAGGAATTGGCTTCTTATTAAATCAAAACATTAAGATTCGTTTTTTTTTATTACATAAAATTTCGCAGTAAATTTTGTATGTAAAAACATTACTTACATGAAATAGCGTAAATTAATAGTCAATTTTTTTTTAATTTTAGAATGTGTCATATCGGAAGAAAATAAGTTACTACCGACACCGAGATTAAAAGTGTGGGCTTATGAATAATGTTTTCCGCAAGATGTATAGATAGCAGTGTCAGGCTGCTGACTGGAGTGATTATTGAGTGACTATTGAGTGGAACTATCCAGTCGAATTAGTATGAATTATTGTGCGTCGATGATTTGGTTTTTTGATTTAGAATTTGCTGAACGTTAAGCCGAGGCGCGCTACTAACAAAGTGTTCACTGAAATGGTTAATTAGTTTTGGTTGATTTTACTTCTTTGTTCTTGTTTAGTACATATTTACGGTTGTAATTAAATACTGTTTTATCTTAACATTGAAATCTTGAGTTATACTTAATTATTAATGCCCACCGTACGTCACAAAAGAATGTTCGGTTACAAAGATACTGTTGTCTTTAAAAAAATGATTAAAAGAATTAAACTACAGATGACTTTGATGTAAAAATAGCCGGGTTTGATTTCTTAAACTTTGACGCGAAGAAGAAAAAACGCTGAACATTTCTTCCTTCCAATTTACACACAAAAAATCAGATTTGTTTTTGTTTGATGTTCACTCCGTCACTTATTCGATGAGCGGGAAACTTAAAAAGTTTTATTGTTCCTTGTAATCTTTTGGAGAAAAAAATTTCTTAAGTTCGGGATATAACAAGAGAAATTTGGTACATGTTATTTTTTTTTTTAGATATGGCAGCCGTCTACATGAAGACGGGAAAATTTTAAATCAACTTAAGCAGAAAAAGTTAATAGTCAAAAAGAAAACTGACGATTAAGCGAGAAAATCCTCTTCCCCGATGAAAAAAAAAAAAAACAAAACAAAAAGCAGACGAGTTTCAGCCAGATTTCGATTCTTCCCTATAAGGGAACAGCTTTTCTACGAATTGTTCAAGAGAAATCATATCATTGAGAAGATAATGTCAAACATTTAGATTATTCATTATGGGGTATTATCGACTTTGTTCAGGGGCAAGATATTCTAGTCAATAATTTTAGTAGATTCTGTTCTAAATATTTTGCTCTCCTTACACTGATTTAATTTAGCGACACATCAACACCTTTATGGGTTATTTAACGCCAAAATCTAAATATTTTGTGCGTCATTTTATACTTTCAACTTCAAATATTTTGTACATAGTTTTATGCTTTCAGTATAAACGTATTTTACATATATAGTTTGGAGATCATAAAATAATATTTTTTAATGTTTGCTGATAATTTCACTATGAAATATATTTTTATACTGTTTTAGTGTTGTACTTATTGTCATTTTACTATCAAAATATATAGTTGGTCATCTATCTATCTATCTATCTATCTATCTACCTATATATATATATATATATATATAGTTGTACCCTCCGTTTGCTTGTTATCGAACTCCTCCTATGTTTTGGAGATAGGCCTCGATAATGTTATACATTCCGAACTAAATTACCCAGGGTACTTGAATAAGTATATTTCACTTTGATCAAAGGAGATCCAAGGGGTACAATCCCTCCACTGCACATTTTTCCCTTTGATTTAAATTAAATTTAAATTTGAACAAATGAATGACTCTTATCGAAGGAGGTCACAGGGTACTTGGATAATTATATTTCATTTTGATCAAATGGGATAACCGGGTGGCACAAACCCTCTACTGAATTTTTTCTTGATTGAAATTAAATTAAAATTTGAACAAAGGAATGACTCCTATCCAAAATATAGAAGGAGAAATCCAGAAAATGGAGGTTATATCGGCAAGATCAAAATGACCCAAGATGGACGAAAAGTTGAGCAAGAAATCAATAATCAGTAGGTAGTGCCTTACAATACATATTTATTGCGACAATTCACCTGTCACGGTGACCAATGAAATGTTAAAAATGCACTGATTTCTCTATAGATGCTTTACTTGTTACCGTTTTATATACGTTATTTGACTAAATCCGCATCCGCACTTGAAGACGTGTACATAGTTGGTGGCATAATTTATGTTGAGTCAAGATACGTTATTGAACAAATTATATAGTAAACTGCCTTCCTGTGAGTTTCGAAACCAGTCCCTTGATTAGGTAAACTTCCCTTGTGCTTTCAAGACAGGAATAATTATGGCCTGAAATAAAGGTATTGAGAGTGAAAAGTCTTATCAGTTGGACAGAACGTAGTAAAAACTAAAAGATCGTAATTCAAATTGGGCAAAATGATGGGTTTTGTTTCAAACTGTATAAAATGTGTTGTGTTTCAACATTTTAGAAGATATATAGATTTATCAATCCCAGTAGCTGTTATTGCTCTTCCCAGTACCGATGGGAGTTTCCCTCCTAACTTTTCATTTTAAGTACTGCTTAAGTACCGTAATTTTGAGGTTCTCGAACAGTTACGTACTGGCCATTTGCGTCCCAGATAATTGCGTTGCAAGCAATTGCGTCCATAGACAAATGCGTCCCTGGATAATAGCTTACCTCTGGTAACATTTGCGTCCCAGATAATTGTGTAGCACGCAATTTCGTCCATAGACAAATGCGTCCCTGGATAATAGCTTACCTCTGGTAACATTTGCGCCCCAGATAATTGCGTAGCAGGCAATTGCGTCCCAAGACAAATGCGTCCCTGGATAATAGCTTACTCTGATAACATTTGCGTCCCAGATAATTGCGTTGCAAGCAATTGCGTCCCAAGACAAATGCGTCCCTGGATAATAGCTTACCTCTGATAACATTTGCGTCCCAGATAATTGCGTAGCAGGCAATTGCGTCTCAAGACAAATGCGTCCCTGGATAATAGCTTACTCTGATAACATTTGCGTCCCAGATAATTGCGTAGCAGGCAATTGCGTCCCAAGACAAATGCGTCGCTGGGTAATAGCTTACCTCTGATAACATTTGAGTCCAAGATAAATGCGTAACAATTTCGTCCATAGACAAATGCGTCCCTTCTAACCTTGGACATCACCGTGTTACAAGAAACTTGGACCATAACAATATGTATATATAATTTTGTGTACGACGTAACATTATACAACTCTCTCTGAGAACAAACCAAGTTTGCTATTCCTTTTTCTTTCAGTCATTCCGTTCAGTCCGTGAACTACGGTGTTATTATATCATGAATATAATAATGCCCATAATGGGGAAATGCATGACAGATTAAACCATTCTTTCATGATTCTCTCCTGTTATGCAATATGAATATGTGCAATAAATATCCTATAAAATCGTGACCGACCAGCCTGTCGTTCACCCATTGGGCTCCGCTGGTTATAGTGTCTAAGGCATTAAATTTATCTAACAGAAAAATGTGGAGAGCCATGATCATCAACATCCTGAAGAGAAACTGCACATAAAATCCGTAGAAGTACCGCTGCCTGCGCGATGAGGACGTTGAGTGTTTGAAACTATTGCAGGTTTTGAATTCAGACGTGTATTTCTCAAAGACAAAGTTACGAGACTGTTCAGTCTGTTCTATTTAACTGATAGCTAGTGAGATGGATAAATTTATACTTTTATTAATATATTTATGCGAATGTAGACGCGAATCTCAGAATCTGAATGCTGTCCGCCGATTACTCATTCAGTCTTTCATTTTGAATAATTAATGTAAAAATCAAAACAGGTTATTTGAGAACTTCAGAAAATTATGTTTACGTTATTTAAAAATCATTTTGTTTTTTGTTTTTTTTCGTTTCTAAGTGCGGTTTTGTTAAAACAATCTGTTTCTTACTTGATTCTTGTGGCTGCTATATCATTTGGATTTCACCATCTCGCCAAATCTCGCCCTAAATCTCGTCTGGATTCCTCCATCTTTTTTTTTTTAATATTTTTATTCTTTTACTAACGATTCTATAAACTTGTTTTTTTTTAAATTTTATTTCCAGTAATCTGATGCACTTCTTGGTTTTTATTCTCGTCCATTTTCCATCGTTGGCACATTTTTGTAAATTCTTATCTAATTTTTTTTTTTGCGTTTCACATTTGTTTCAGTGATTATAATCTACATTTTTTTCGACATATCTTAACACGGCTTTCTTTTCTTTCTTTTTTTTCATTTCTTTCGCAAGACAATTTTATTCACGCAAAATCTCGTGAATTCTCACAATAACTCGATTAGTCCCCAGTGATTTTTTTTTTTTTTGCTTACTGATATTGTTCTTACTGTGCTTGATGTATTTTCCAAAATCTCAGTGACGCAACTAATTTTACCAAAGATTTACACTATTATTTTTTTTATTTTAACTTATGATCTTCCTTCTTCTGTCCTGACTTCTATCCACAGCAATTTTTTTTCAAGTGGCTAACGTAAATAAATCATTTGAATACTCTCCTCTTTTCTTATCTACTTTTCTCATACATATTTTTATATATTTTTCTATTTTTATCATTTACCTTACATATATATATATATATATATATATATATATATATATATATATATATATATATATATATCCTTCAAACCCACAAATATTTCGTGTGTTTTTTCCGTGATTTTTTTTTTTTTTTGTATTTATTAATTTTCAACATATAGTGCCTTTCTATACCTCAATTTCAGTCCTGTTGTTTCTTTGAAAGGGCGTCCTGGATTCCCCAATTATCGAAAAGATTTTCACTTTCTTTCTCGTTTAACTTCCGCCATGTTGTCCTATTTTATGCTCTCCAATATGTCGGCTACATTCCCCTTTCTTCTCGTCTATTTTACCTAAATATTGTATTTGCGTCAATGACGGTGGAATACTAATTTTCTTACGATCTATTCTGTCTCTGTTGCTGTTCAGACATCTTCCGACATCATTATTTTATGGGGGCCACTTGTTTACACAGCCTCTCGAGAATTCTTGAACAAGCTCTCGTGTTATATCCTCCATATTGACTGAATTTGTTCTTATCTTTCTTTTCGGTACATATTTTCTTTTTTTTTTTTGTTAGTTATCTAAATTAGCGCTGCCTATATACCTAAATATGTCACACATTTTATTCCGACGTCTTCTGTATATACTAACACACAAATCTTTTGTTTCTCTTTTCTAGTATCTTTATTGTAGGATTTGTTTAAATCTATTATTTTCTTTTCTTCCTCTGGTTTACCCTAAATTTAGTTCCGTCTTTTTGTAAATTGTGATGAATTCAGGTTAGATTTTATCCAAACAATTAGTGCATATTTATATTTATTTAATCGCGAACATATTTTTTCTCTGTACATATTTCTTCCGTATTTTTCTCGTCTACGTTTTCTTTCGGTTCCAATTTCATTTTACTGCTAGAGCGATTCAGTATATTAACACATAGTCTCGCAAATTCTCGTCACCTTTTAACCTCCATTTTCTCCCCTCGCTATTTTTCGTATTACTTCCTATTTTCAACTTTCCTTTTTCTTCTCTTCCAGTCTACATCATTTTACTTTCTTTATCTCTTCTATCTGCCGGAGCCTACTTATTTGCAAAATATCTCGTGAATTCTCGCCTCACTTTCTTTCAATTTGCTTTTAGACTCGTATCTCTGGCTCTCTGTCCTCATTTTAACATCCACGTCTCTTGGTCGGAGCGACTTATTTACACAAATTTGAACAACCCGAGCTCTCATGAATTATTCATTGAATTAAAGACACCGTACAATCACGCTCCGTGTCGATTGAGAGACGAAGCAAATTGGCAAAATGGCGTCTGTAATTTAAGCGTGCGAACGACATTTTGGAAGGCTGTGAGCGGCGAAATGCAACAATGCTTGTTCTTCGTTTTCGATTTTTTTTTTCACACTCGCTGAAAATAAAATCAGAGATTCTTCTTCTTCTTCATCTTCATCATCATCATTATCATCTTCTTCTTCTTCCTTCGCACGTGTCAATGTGAATATATTACTTTCTTACAAAAATAAGTCTTACAAAATTACACTTTTTCCTCCTATTATTCTTCTTCATCTTGAACTTCTTCTTCATTCACTCGTGTCACTGTGGAGGTATTACTTTATAAAATCAAAGTAACTATTCCTTCCTCGCATTATTTTATCTTCTTATTTTACTTCTTTTTCTTCTTCATCATCATCATCATCATCTTCTTCTTCTTCTTCTTCTACTTCTTCTTCTTCCTCCTCTTCTTCTTCTTCTTCTACTTCCTCTTTTTCTTTATTCCCTCTTGTCACAGGGAACTTATTACTTTCTCTATAAAACCAAAATATCGCTTCTTTCCTCGTCTTCTTTAATTCTTCTTCTTTTTCTTTTTCTTCTTCTTCTTCATTCATTCATTCTCTCATATCACAGTGAACTTATTACTTTCTCTATAAAACCAAAATCTCTCTTCTTTCCTTGTCTTCTTTCTTTCTTTCTTCTTCTTCTTCTTCTTCTTCTTCTTCTTTTTCATTCATTCATTCTCTCATGTCACAGTGAACTTATTATTTTCTTTATAAAAACAACCCCTCCTCTTCTTTTTATACTCTTCCTTCGTCTTCTTCTTTACGAATGACCCATTTTGCTTCCATTTATTTCTTCTTTTTCCTCTTCTTTCTGATCGCATTGTAAATAACTTTGTCACATATTTCCTCTTCCCAGCAACTTCTCAACCAATTAAAATAAATCCGATGAGTCTTACTTTCTTATTCATTCTGCTATTGTTTCTCCACTAAAGCCTTGTCACAGTAAAAAAAAACAAAAAACAAAAACCAACACGCCACTTCATGTTACGGAAAGAATAACCCAACTATTTTTCTTCTTCTATGTTGCATATTTTATATAATTTTATATTTCTAATTATGTTTGAAAAAAAAAAAAAAACGAAAAAAAAGAATCTATTCGCTGGATTCTACTATTGCTTATTCAATTGGTTCTTCTTCTTTACCTCATATTTTTTTTCTTTTTTATTTCTCTTTTCGCGTCCATTTCCGCTTCATTTTTTCGATCGCACACAGTTGTCCTTTTTTATTCGATTCTTTTTTATATTGTTATATATTTCGTTCCTTTAATAATATTCTCACTTTGTTCATTATTACATGATAGTCCTCGGGGTCATCGTGATCAGTACCTATCCGGCTACCTGATTCGTTTATCTATCTATCTATCTATCTATCTATCTATCTATCTATCTATCTATCTATCTATCTATTTGATTCAGTTGGTTGTCATCTATGTGGTGTAGTTGATATCTATCTATCTATCTATCTATCTATCTATCTATCTATCTATCTCAACCTGCTGGATATCTATTTCAGTCAGTACATGTGATCGATCTATCTATCTATCTATCTATCTATCTATCTATCTATCTATCTATCTATCTATCTATCTATCTGATTCTGTTGATATCCATCTATCTAGCTAGCTGTTTTAGTTGATACATATCTATCTATCTACCTATCTACCTATCTATCTATCTATTTGATTCAGTTGATTGTCATCTATCTATGTGGTGTAGTTGATATCTATCTATCTATCTATCTATCTATCTATCTATCTATCTATCTATCTATCTCAACCTGCTGATATCTATTTCAGTCAGTACATGTGATCTATCTATCTATCTATCTATCTATCTATCTATCTATCTATCTATCTGGTGTAGTTGATATCTATCTGATTTACTTTATCTCAATCTATTTGATTTATTTGAGATCGAACTATCATCTGATATATATTGATATCTATTTATTTCCCTGATTCATTTCATATGGAATAGTTGGTATCTAGCTATGTATCTGATTTTGTCGAAATCCTCTATCTGATATAGTTGATATGTATCTATCTACCTGATATAGCTGATATCTCCATCTATCGATCTGATTTAGTTGATGTCTATCTATCTATCTATCTATCTATCTATATATATATATATATATATATATATATATATTTATATAGGATTCAGTTGTTATCTATCTATATATCTGATTCAGATGATATCAATGTATTTATCTGATTCTGTTGATATCTATCTATCTATATAGATATATATAAGATTCTGTTGTTATCTATCTATATGTTGTTTAAAATGAATGAAATGTCAAACAACATAATTGCATTTAAGGATTTTTGTTTTTTCCAAATTCTTCTTCATTCTGTCGGATCTATATCCATTTACATTTGCTTTACATATATATATATATATATATATATATATATATATATATATGTAGCCTGACGATTGCATCTAGCATGAAACAGACTGTCGCTCTAAGTGTTTACTTCTATGTTCACTTTTATATTTACATGCTCTATCTCTGATATTGAGCACTTTATCTCATAAATATAGTGCATCTTAAGACTATATTTCTTCATATACATATATATATATATATATATATATATATATATATATATATATAGTAGTCGACTCTCCTGTCGAGATTCGACGTATGAGGGTCAAGCAGATCAGTTTCCAGGAAACCGACAGCCCGACACCGGCACATGAGATTTGATTATAGTGGTGAAGGTTTCGTGCAGGACCATCCACACTTTTTGAAGGGACGAATACAGGGACCTGGTGCACCGAATGCCACAAGGTTCCCAAACGACCCTCCACAGGTTTTGAATTCAGAGTTGTCCTTCTCCTAGACAAGTTGCCATCCAAGGATATAGAACCCAGTCTGTCCTGCTATTTTACCCATAGCTAGAGGGAGAGGAAGAGGATTTCATACTTTTCCCAAGGGTATTAGCACGTAAGTGAATGTTGAATGTAATGGATTCGACTGGAATTCGAACTCGGCTCTGCGATTCCTCAACCCAAGCCGCCATCCATTACTCCACCGTGCCCCCCTCTCTCTCTCTCTCTCTATCTATCTCTCACTCTCTCTCTATATATGTCTGTGTGTGTGTCTGTCTGTGAATATTCAGATATAAATAAAATAAATCTGAAAAGCTTATATAAACAAAGACTAAATATTAAAACAGTGACATAGTCCCGTGAATTAAATTTGTTCGTCAAAAAGTGCAAGTCTCTCTTATACATGACTGAATGATGAAAAAGTATGTAATGGAATAAGGTGATCTATGCATAGCTGCGATTACGTAACGTCTAACAAGTTACATTATGAAATATCAATCAGCTAGCCACAAATCCGCTAACGTTTTTAGCATGGTGTCTACGATAAATACAATTGATTTAAAAGAGAAAGTGACGTATTTCAACTTGATTGATCGTTCCCAGATAATTCGAGATGTAGGTTGTAAAGTAAATGGGTAAGAAGAGCAATGCATCAGACATTTTCTTCAGTTACACAAAGAACCCATTTTGTTTGATTATATATTAATACTGGCCATATTATAAATCGATAGGACCCCAGGGATATCTTTTGCATTTTTTGCTATTTTTACCGTTAATTGCAACAAAATCTCTGGCTAGCTGATCATTCTTGATAGGTTATGATATGTCCCTGAAAAGGGATATATTTGTTCGAAGTAGCAAAGTGGTTGTTGACTGCTGTAACCGGGTAGGGCAATCTAGCAGGTAGCCGTAATGGACTGGTCCTCGTCGTATTCGTAGACAATAGGCGTAGGCAATAGGCGAAGACAATAGGGGTAGCCAATATGTGTAGTCCATAGGCGTAGTCCATGTACCTCCATATCAATCTGTATTTATGGCTGACACCACTGTGAGGGAGAACCCAGGTATATGCATATTCATTATATCAGGTTATAATTTTGAACGCCACTAAGTCATACGTATACATAAATCCTGTGACTTGATTATGTGTTTTTCGTTCATTCTACAAATATCAAAACATACATATTCTTTTACACACCTACTATGACCTTAGGTGGTCAAGAAACGTTTTAAGGTTTTATCACTATTTTCTAACTTTTGGAAGCCATTGAAAATTATTGATGCCAAAGCGTTTTATTTTTGTATGTTCTGTTACTTTGACATTTTTTCTTTAGTTGAATGCTTAAATGGATGAAATGATCACAGATGCAATACATGCAAATTATATTTTATTGTTTTTTCGCAGACATAAATCCTGTGCATTGTTTGTGTACTTTTCATTCATTCGGCCATGTGTAAAACGGACTTATTTCTGCACACGCGCTGCGATGTTATATGGTCAAGCAACGTTATTGCATTTATTATTTTCTTACTTTTGTAAGCCAGTGAAAATTATCGATCTCACATAAGATAGCGTTTTATTTTTGTGTGTTTTGTTGCTTTGATTTCATTTCTTTCTTTTTTTTTTCTTTTAGTCGAATACCCAAATTGAAGAAGAGATCACAAAAGCAATACATGCAAATTACATTTTACTGTTTGTTTTGTCTTTTTGACAACGAAGGATGCAGTGTAAATGGCTTAAGGCGAGCACTACATCACGTTGGATTTTGTCTTTTTTTTTTTTTGCTTTTTAAATGTCTTTTCGTTTTCTTCCCTGCTTTTCTTCTCTCCAGTAATGTGATGGCTTCTTCATTCGGAAGACAGCCGTAGAAGAACCAGAAATAAACAAGTGAAAATGCAGAATAATATCGCCAAGAAGACAAAAGAACAAAAGCTTTCAATTCTTGAACGATTCCCCTGTAACACTAAGTACATGAATAAGTGATTGAATCTCCACCATTTGGCCCGGGGTGTGCAATCGAATAAAATAACAGGCGAAAATGAGGACATCAGTAGAAAATATGTACAAAAAGGAAAAAGAAAGAAAATGATAACAACGTCAGCAGAAATAGGGAAAAACGTCAGCAAAACCTGCGTTCCTTGGCTCAAATAGTTTGCGTAGATTTATAAACTTTGCGTAGATTTATAGAACTGAAAATCTCACCATAATTCCAGTACCTGTCAATTTTTTATGAGGAATATTCCTTATGCCAGATGCTATTCTGAAAATCAATGACTTTACAGAATTGATTGATTGATTTGTTTTGCTTGACGGTTTGGATTGGTTTGGTTTGGTTTATATTACGGCATCCCTAACTCAATGGGTTATTTAATGCCGACATGATTTTTATTACTTATTATTATTTTTCTGTCTATCTATCTATCTATCTATCTATCTATCTATCTATCTATCTATCTATCTATCTATCTCAGTATATACTAGTTTTGCTTGTTTTGTTTTACGGCATATCAGCATCAATGGGTTATTTAATACCGCCAAGATTTTTATTGCTGGTAATAATTTTTTATCTATTCATCTATCTATCTATCTATCTATCTATCTATCTATCTATCTATTAATTTGTTTTTTTTTTTGTTTTGTTTTTTACGGCATCCCAACCTCAATGGCTTATTTAATGCCGACAAGATTTTTATGGCTGGTATTCTTTTTTTTTTTCAAAAATAAATTGTTGTTAATATTTTTTTTTTCAAAAATGTATTGCTGCTAAAATTTTTCTTTCGTAATATATTGATGGTATTATTTTTTTCTTCAAAAATGTATTGCTGGTAGTAATTTTTTCTCAATAATTTTATTGCTGGTATTAAAACCTATTTTTACAGTGCTATGTCTCCTGTCTGGGGGTTAAATATTTGCCCATAGTTTGGACCCTAACAGGTGCTACCATCCCAGGTCAGGATGGACACGGGAACACCAGCAATTTAGACGCTCCTCAAATCATCCTGATCAGAGGCCTTGCTTTTGGACATGGCACATAACAGACTGATAATAGTTTAACATATGTAGGTTTTAACTACTAGTTTATAAAAAAGAAAAACATATGAACATATATAACTTAGTTACCTCCCCTGAGATTTTAAACGTGGAATTTAAACCGTACAGTACATGAGCTTAGCGTTTTCCACTTCATAGTTCAAAAAAATTAACAATCAGATGAACACAACAATTTTGTCGTTGAAAATGATGAAAGTATTGTGCTAATGTCGAAGGTACACGGAATAAATGAATATGTATCAAATGGTAATTTTATCTCTTCCTTTAATACGGATGCCAAGAAGCTTGACCGTGAATATATAAGGAATAAATTGATTTTTATTTTTTAATCCGACATATTTTTTTCTTAATTAAAACGTTATTTTTAGCAATAATTATATTTCGTCTAGTAACCCGCCGGAGGGTACAATATCTTTACTTATGAATCAAACATATATTTGATATTCTCTTAATCAAAGATGTCTTTCTATGCCGTGTAGCTTTCGCCTTTATTCATAATTAATAATATTATATTAATAATGTTATAATATGATAATATAATATAACGTTATAACATATGTAATGCAATAATATATTGTGATAATATGAGTTTTATATATATATAATATTATAATATATAATGTTATAATATAGCATATGTTACAATATATAATGTTATATTATAACACTATATATTATAATATATATTATAATATATTATGTATAATCTATAATGTATAATGTTATAACTTATAATATTATAAGATGTCATATTATACATAATATATAGAGTTATAATATAGCATATTATAGTATATAATATATAATGTTATAATATAGCATATGTTATAATATATTATATATAATACATAATGTTATAATATAACGTGTTATATTATGTTTAATTTATAATATATGTTATAATATATAATGTTATGATATAACGTATGTTATAATATATTATATATAATACATAATGTTATAATATATAAGGCTCTATTTGTGTGTGATGTGTGTGTGTGTGTGTGTGTGTGTGTGTGTGTGTGTGTGTGTGTGTGTGTAACGCATGCACAGCCGCAATTTTTCGACAGATTTGCACGAAAATTTACATGCACATGCTTGAAGTTATCGGGAAGCCCAAGACCGACTTTGCATTTCCCAACTTCCATCGATAGTGGAAATAATCGATTTTTTTAAGCTTCTACGGCAGTTTTCATGTAATTTGCGGCCATTTTCCACTTGCCAGAGTGAGAGCCTATAGCTGGCTGCCACGAATAGGCAGGAAGATTCTATTGACCAGCGTAAGAGCCAGCAGTTGACTGACACGAATGTTAACTAGCATGCAAAAAAAATCGACAGCTGCATTCGTCACAAGTGGGGAAAATTTAAATGTGCATGGCACTTTACTCCAATTGACTCATTCGCTTGCTTAAACTCAACGTTGATTCTGATTCCGCAGAACTAGGTTGGGTGTGAAAAAGTATTTGTTGTTAACATTCTTTTTTCATTCGGTTTTTCCAGTTACGAGTCCTTTTTTAAAGCTGATCGTTTTGTGTTCATTTTGTTTAGTTCTTTTTTCGTAACAGATTTAATGTTTAGTATAGAGCTTCGAAAAAAATCGCAGTGTGTGATAGGCAAGAAGTAAGGCATGTAGCAAGATCAGCACGGCAAAGGACACTCCTTTAAAGGCAAGAAATGGCAAAAATATTTTAAGTCAAGTGATAGCGATTGCTGTATGAGTCGTACGATTTTTGAATCAAGCACGGGCAACGCCGGGCCATGCTGCTAGTCAAACATATATTTGATATTCTCTTAATCAAAAATGTCTTTCTATGCCGTGTAGCTTTCGCCTTTATTCATAATTAATACTTTTATATATATAATGTTATAATATGATAATATAATATAACGTATTAGCATATATAATGCAATAATTTATTGTGATAATATGAGTATTATATATATAATATTGTAATATATAATGTTATAACATATGTTATAATATATAATGTTATAATATATAATGTTATAATATATAATGTTATATTATAACACTATATATTATATATTAAAATATATTATGTATAATCTATAATGTATATTATAACTTATAATATAAGTTGTTATATTATACATAACATATAATGTTATAATATAACATATTATAGTATATAATATATAATGTTATAATATAGCATATGTTATAATATATATAATTTATAATGTTACAATATAACATGTGTTATATTGTTTAATTTATAATATATATTATTATATATAATGCTATGATATAATGTATGTTATAATGTATTATATATAGTACATAATTTTATAATATATAATTTTATGATATAATATATGTTATAATATATTATATATAATACATAATGTTATATGTTATAAATATAACGTATTTTATAATATATTACATATAATATACAATGTTATAATATATAGAATTCTATGGTATAACGTGTGTTATAATATATTATATATAATACATAATGTTATCATATATAATGTTACAATGTAACATATGTTATAATATATAATATATAATGTTGCAATATATAATGTTATAATAAAGTTTTAGCTTTATATATATTTGATAAGTAATAATATTATATTTTTAGAGATGCATATATTATTTAGTAAAACTCGTACGATATATAGCATATATAATTATAGATCATTTATTCATATTTAATATATAACTATATCACAACATTGGCTTGCTACTTTTGTTTAATATTAATATATGGCTATTAAGTTGCATAGTAAAATCTTACAGAGTTAATGTTTTAAGTTCAGCCCAAGCAAGGAATAAAGCCACTAAGGCACAACAGATTACTGAACATGAAAGAATCTGAAAGAAATGATTAAGTTGAAAAGCCAATAAAAGAACATGAATTAAAAAAGCAGAAGTATAACGTTTGGCATTAGAATTAAAGTTGACTGGCAAACAAGAGTGTTCAACCACCGTAAAATGCTCGAGATGGATCTGTCAATATAGAACTTACGGTTACATGTATTAATTTCAACCATAGAATGATGAGACCTCTCTAGTACGGCGATTAAGTTTGTAAAGAAAAGCGCATCATAATAATTATCATGAAAATATTTAACAGAGGCTAGCTATATTACGTTGATGGAAATGTGATTGAAATCGAACTGCTATGCCTGGATCTACAACATTGCAGTTCCTTCTTTGGACTTCATCAAGATTAGCTTAATATATAAATGATAACAATATTAACTGAAGGCACGAATGGTAGACATCTATGACATATTCTGTTAAATCTTGGTTGAAATGAGTTAAAATCAAAATTCTAAAAGTTAAATAAAAATGAACCTTTCTTTTTTTTTAACGCGTCTTACATTTTGTCTCACTAATAACAATACTATTTTTTTTATTCTCACACCGATTCGTCGGCAAAGACATAGCAAAACAGAAGTTTTCCAATTTGTCTTATATATCAGAATGGATGCGTCCTTGTTTTATGACTTTTGCAGAATGTTATATTTATTTCCGGTATTCTCATGGTCTAAGGTAGTATATTTTGTATGATTGTATTATGGAGTTATTTCTGCCTCTTGACTGATTGCTTTCATCCGGACTCAAAAAGTTTTTATCGCTTTCTGTTTTTGCTGAAAGATTTTTCTGTATTTTCGATCGAATGTGATACTGCATGCAGAAGTAGAACGTGTTTTTATTAGTTTTATATAGTATTGTAGAGCTAGTTTGTCCCATTTAAGTTTTGGTGATGGTACGTTTGCTTCTACATACATATTTTCTACAGCAGAACATCTAAATTCTCCAAGCGCCAATCTCAATACTTCATGGTAGGTTTGATAAAGAATTGCCGGTGTGAATCACAATATTTGTGGGTCAGCATTCTTAAGAGTTGCATTGTCTTGTTGCATTTTGTTCTCAAACATTTTAGGTGTATTATGAACGTTAGTTTCTTGCCGAGAATTTTCGCCAAGAACTTGTACTTTGGGATTTCTTTCCCTTCGAGTTGCAATCTAGGATCTTTATAAAGTTTTTATTACTATTATTATCATTATTTTTATTTTCTTTGATTTCTGGCGTTTACACATTTCTTTCCGGGTCCCGCCCAGGGACCTAAGGTTAGAAATGGCGTCATGACACATTCCACTGACAAAAAAAAAAAAAAAATTACATAGATAAAGCCCTTCGTAAGGTGTGGGCTGTACTTGTCAGAACAATTTTTTGTATCTCCTTGAGGCATGGACTTCCAGGAATCCCTTCAATTAGTCTACTGCAATCTTTTCCAACCAGTCCTAGGGCTCCAACTACAACAGGGATTGTTGATGTTCCCATATGCCACATTTTCGAGATTTCTATTTCAAGGTCCTTGTATTTTGACAGCTTTTTGAATATCTTCAAAGATACATTGCAGTCAGCAGGGACTGCCATATCAATAAGGAGGCACCGTTTTTGTTTGTGGTCTTTAATAACAATATCTGGCCGGTTGGCCTTGATTGTTCTGTCAGTGTGTATTGTGTAATCCCATAGAATTGTAACAGGTCCTATCTCCGTAACCGGGTCTGGGTGGTGTTCCTACCAGTTTCTTTCAGTTTTCTTCCCGTAGAAGTTGCAGATTTTCCAGTGCAGATATTGGCCCACTCTGTCATGTCGGGTTTTATATTCAGTGGGTGCCAACATCGTGCAACCTGATACAAGATGATCAATCGTTTCCGGATATTTATCACAGAATCTGCATTTTGGGTTGACACAGTATTTTAGTATATGTGCTTGATAATTCCTAGTTAGCAAGCATTAGCTTTATTATTATTATTATTATTATTATTATTATTATTACAAAAATGCACGCATTTTCTTTTGGTTTTTGAAAATCTAAATCCGTTACTTATTGCCCATGAGTTGGTAAAAATTCATGCATTGTTGCAGATTCTTTTCTATGGTATGCATATTTTGGGATCTATAACTTACAATAAAATCATTTACGTGCAAAGATCCACTTATATCTTGAGTCTGTGAGTTTATTTGCAATGTTATTTATTTTAATACTGAACAGAGTGACTTACGGCACGCCTTCTTCTTGGCTCTTTGAATCTGACAGAATAGATCCAATGCGAACCTAAAGGATCTATTCGAAAGAAAGTTCTTAATAACTTCTGGTTGCCTACCTTTCAGTCCGAGGCCAAGAAGATCTCACATGATCCCATATTTCCAGGTAGTTTCGTAAACCTTTTCAAAGTCAATGTATACATTATCCACGTGGCCTTTTGTTATAAATTCTTCCCATTTCGGGTTTTTATTTATATTTATCATCTGATTTATTTTTCATTAAACTTGTGTTCTACCACTCACCACGAAGTATAATTACTATTCGGAATTTACAAAGGCGGTTACATCACATTCGCTTTGTTCACTATTTACATTATTCGAACTATTGTCATCTTTATAGCCATATTTATTACAACGTTGTACGCTCCGGCCTTCTTTAGGTGGTTGGGATGTCGAAATGAACCCTTTATTTCGCTCGCTGAGGTAGACTTTTCTAGTTCCATGTGCCATATCTAATGGATGTCAGTTATCAGTTATCTCCTGTTAATCCCCCTCTCCAAGTTCTCCACCACCTTAACCAGGTATTGCACTCACAAGCTTTGGGTCCTGTCAATGGATCTAACTATTGTCTTGATCCACTATGCCATGTGCACTTGATGCCATTTTTGTATGAATTTCTGGGTATTATAAACCTAATGTCTTCAGAAACCATTTTTACCAGTGTTTAAACGTTGTAATAAATATGGCGACAAAGATGAGGACCATAGTCCGAATAATGTAAATAGTGTACATAATACCTCATCTCAGAAATATAGACAGATATTGAAAGGCGGAAACGTTGTAATAAATATGGCGACAAAGATGAGGACAATAGTCCGAATAATGTAAATAGTGTACATAATACCTCATCTCAGAAATATAGACATATATTGAAAGGCGGAAACGTTGTAATAAATATGGCGACAAAGATGAGGACAATAGTCCGATTAATGTAAATAGTGTACATAATACCTCATCTCAGAAATATAGACATATACTGAAAGGCCGAAACGTTGTAAAAAATATGGCGACAAAGATGAGGACAATAGTCCGAATAATGTAAATAATGTACATAATACCTCATCTCAGAAATATAGACAGATATTGAAAGGCGGAAACGTTGTAATAAATATGGCGACAAAGATGAGGACAATAGTCCGAATAATGTAAATAGTGTACATAATACCTCATCTTAGAAATATAGACATATACTAAAAAGCCGAAACGTTGTAATAAATATGGCGACAAAGATGAGGACAATAGTCCGAATAATGTAAATAGTGTACATAATACCTCATCTCAGAAATATAGACATATATTGAAAGGCGGAAACGTTGTAATAAATATGGCGACAAAGATGAGGACAATAGTCCGAATAATGTAAATAATGTACATAATACCTCATCTCAGAAATACAGACAGATACTGAAAGGCCGAAACGTTGTAATAAATATGGCGACAAAGATGAGGACAATAGTCCGAATAATGTAAATAGTGTACATAATACCTCATCTCAGAAATATAGACAGATACATTCGCTTTGGTTGAAACGGGGATACATCGACCAGTATAGACTCATCGAGAGTTCCTGTTCATTATGAGCTTCAGTTCACAAAGCACCTGATGCATAAATATGAAAAAATTGGCCAGCGTTTCTTTCTCCTTTACTCGATTGACCCTCAGTCACCGCCTTCTAGCACTTTTAAAATAATAAATTATTGGGTGATAGATAGTTATATGAGAAGTTTGAGACAATGTTGCACCTAATAATGTAGGTGCTTGTCCGATTGATTGGACATATCATCTCCGAACACAAGTAAGGACAAAAGAGCTGTGTTACCTACCAGATGACGACTTACAAACACGGATCATGGACTACTGAGCCCCCAGCTTTCCGTCTTCAGTCCATATGAGCGCCTCCCACGGTAAAGAAAAAGATGGCCTCATTGAAGGAGGGACGTTCTCCTTTACAGAGCTGCAGTCGGCGTATTCTACAATCCAGCCGTCAGGGCGGGCTTCGAGCAGAACACAACAGATAAATGAGTTATGATTAGTCCCAGGGATTCCAACTATGGAGTAGTGCCCCCTTCATTGCTCCAAATATGGGTGCCCGGTGGAATATTGACGTCAGTGGGACTTTGGTTGCTAAGACTGAGCAATTTTTTATTCTTTTGTACACAAACTTGAACTCCCCACATTAAACAGGACTTGTGCCATATCCCACAGTGGAGATTCGAGGAAATAATAAGCGTAGAATCTGTTATCTTAATCTTGAATTGTAATGGTAGGATTATCAGGAATCATTCGGCATTGATTAATCAAAGAGCTAGTATTACACGTGTTATGATTTTCTTCTCTCTCCCACCATGAATCTAGGATGAAATTGTAGTATCTGTACTCTTTATGTATAATACTAGTATTAACTGTGGAAACGTTTGTCTTTTATTCCATGTGAAAGTAGTAGCTACCTTTGGAAAAATTGTTTCTAAAATTATTTTCTACAAGTCCAGTAGATGTTATCAATCTTTCTAGTATTGATGGATTTTCCTTCTTAACCTTTCGTATGAAATCGTATAGAATGTCAACATAATGATTAAATCCTTAATCTATGTTACATTTGGTATGTACTTTACTTGTTGCTGCGAGATGAAGTCCTCAAAAGACGTACTTTCTGTTATTTGGTGCAGCATTTTGCTTGTGATTATGTAGCGCCAGTCCACAAGGTTCAAAGTGTTGTGGTAAACCGTCCTACAGTAGAATGAACTCTTCTTCCTCTCATAAATTCTAACTGCGAGACTTCCTAGCAAGAGTCGTTGGGCAGTCGGTTGGGAAGCGGAGACGCAGTGTTAAACTACCGTTCGGACGTACACCTCTCTCTGCTTATTACTAACACTCTTGCTTTGTATATATCTGTTATTTCAATGCACTTGTTCAACCTACCTTCGTCTTCCGTGTCTTTCTTTCTGGCCCCTAAACAAACCACAACACAAAGAATGATGGTCTTCTTAAGACGTTGATCGGAGAAAGTGGTTGTATACTGTTGTGGCCTGTTTAGGGGCCAGACAGAACGACACAGAAGACGAAGTTTGGTTGAAAAAGTATATTGAAGATATTGTCGGAGTTAACTCCTCCTTCAGTCCGTTAACCCTTTCACCAGCGGTCTCTCTTCTCTGGCTATAAATAGCCGCTGACCCTTCACCTCTATCTCTTTTTCTTTCAGGATTTCAGCTATCAACCTTGAAATGTAGGCGCTAACAAGGGATGGCGTGGAAACACGCTAAGCACAATATTCACACACGCACGCACGCACGCACATACAGAATATTCACACACACATTTCATCCTTTGTACTGTTTCCATGCATTGTAACTTGTTGTTAATATATATTTGTATATACATATATTATCGGTCTTGTGTTTTGTTTGCTTTCTTTGCCTTCTTCTTTGGACTTAATCAAAGTCCAACCTTTTTATGTAGTTGGGCCCGGCGGGCAGGAGTATCTGAACCTTACTTGCGTTTCTTTTACGTCTGACTTCTATCAACAACATAACAGCCACGGCCCCTCTACAATATATACAAAACAATAGTATTAGTAATAAGTAGATTAGCACTGCGTCTACAACTCCACTTCACTTCTACTATCCAACTCTTCAAGTTAGTATTTATGAGAGGAGGAAGAGTTCATCCTACTGTAGGAGGGTTTACCACAACAATATACAACTGACAGTTTAGATATTTCTGAACGAGCGTGACGCCATGCATAGTATCTATTTCAAAGTGACGACGACTCGAGTTTTTAAATTAATATTTTGACTTAATGTCAAGGTATTGTGTTGTGGGAAATTACCTCCAGAGAAGCATGTTCTACGGTCAATCCCCTTATCCTTTACACTAAATTGGTTATAACTGATCAATACACCGATGTGTTTGAAGTGTTTAATTACACGTACCTAAGGTTAAAAGTGGGTGAATAATCAAAAAAAAAGTTGATAATTTTGAAGATACATGATTCGATATTTTTGTCTGATCCTTTCATTGTTTAAATGGCGCAGCCACTCGTATCCGAGGACGCCAAATTTACTAGAGCAGCTAACGAATCCTCATTGCAGACCCCTGCACAGGCACATTTGTGTTTGTACAACACCCACCGAGCCCACCTGTGGTTAATACTGCAGCTATACTTATGCTTAGCTACAGTTTCTGGGAGAGAGCGCCTTATCTAGATTGATCAACAGTCTGAACAAGACCAGCACACTTAAATCCTCGGCCACGATGACTTGTGACTTCATCCTTTCATAGTATATAAATAATTATTACTATTCTGAAAGACAAATCAATATGTGGATATATTTAGCACTTTTTATACTAACGTTTATTAATATAAGACACAAAAGCCACTCAAGATCGAGGAGAGTTATGGTCGCATCACGTTGAAATACCACATTACGTTGGACTTAAGCGTAGTCGTGTCTGGCCAGTACCTACATGCGTGACCGCTTTGGGATACCAGGTCCTATAAGTTTGGATGTGCGGTAGGTGTAAAAGAAAATGGCACAGCGTTGTTAATCAGAAAGCCGAGTTCTAATTCCCGTTGGGTTCGTTATGTTCGCTTACGCGAAAATAACATTGGAAAAGTATGAATTCACCCCCAAGCTATGGGTTAATTAGTAAAACTTTTATCAGTAAACCTTTATTATCTAAAAAAAATTCTAAGAATCTAAAATCATTTCTGTAAAGCCGTAGAAAATGTATGATTCAACCAAGCTTCTAGGGTAACTGTAAAATGAGGTGAGTGATATGAACGAAAAAGAAATAGGTTACAGAAAGCGAAAATAGGATAAGAAAGATTAATAATGTTTGTAGAGTTCAAGAAAGCACTCAGGCGGGAGCTAAAGTAGCTGTTGGTTTGAAAATGCTGTTTGAGAAAAAAAAATTCTCTTTACAAGTGGAGTGCGGGGGAAATGTAGGTTTTTTTCGTTTCCGTGGACGTAGCAGGGCGTGTCCGATATGTAAGTGTCTGAACTGCAATTTGCTATGGGATGCTGCAAGGGTAATACCCCACCAATAAGACTGCGTCAATTACTTGAAAATTCTATCAAGGCTGGGAGGAAGAGAATCGAATTCTAGCCGACCAGACAGGGTAGCATTTTCTCAGACGGATTCATGCAGGTGATTATATTGAGAAATCTATTTTATATAAGTTTTATGTGAAAGTTTTCCAATCCTTTGCTTTAAAAAAGAAGGAAGAAAAAAAAAACGATTTACAACAGTGTATTCTGTGTCGAGATTTAAAC
Source organism: Acanthosepion pharaonis (assembly GCA_903632075.3). Taxonomy (NCBI): domain Eukaryota; kingdom Metazoa; phylum Mollusca; class Cephalopoda; order Sepiida; family Sepiidae; genus Acanthosepion; species Acanthosepion pharaonis. The sequence goes on from CAHIKZ030001010.1 coordinate 146,227, forward strand.
CAGAAGTTGATGGGAAACTTTCCAGCCACGTAATAGTATTTCTCAGAGCCTTGAAAGCGGCTGGTGTCAGGTTTTATGAAGCAATCAATTTTGTCACGTCAATAGAACCTGAAAAACGCCATTATAAGTTTTAGAAATTCGGAAAGATATTTTTACTTTGCTTTCTATTATTTATCATTTAAACAGATGTTATCATAATATCTGACGACGATCCATTCACTGTGAAGTCCAGTATATAAAAAAAGTATATATATATATATATATATATATATATATATACCCTAGAGTCAAAAAGTTTGGTGACCATGCTGCATTTTTTTAAAAACACCTAAGAATAAGATATTTTTGTATGTTCGTGTTTTTTAAGGAAAAGATAAAATTCCAGTAACTACAGTGCATTTGATGTTATTTTGACAAACAATAAGTACTTAACTATAAAAAATAAGTACTTAACTATATAAAATAAGTACTTAACTATACAAAATAAGTATTAGGTTGGTGCAAAAATAATGACGTAATAATGTCGTTTTTGACGTATTTTTAACGTCAAAAATGACATTATTACGTCATTATTTTTGCACCAACCTAATATTTAACTATAAAAAAAACCAATCGTACAACGTTATCATATTTTGTTTTCTTTAATAAAATCACCAACTTTAATTATCTCTTTAAAAATTCGTGACATTCTTTCCAACAATTTTTGAAAGAAAAGTATAGCTTCAAGCACTGAAAAAGTTCACTCTCACGCTTTGGGTATTCTCTTCGCACTCTCCTGCCTAATTCATCCCCTACTAATTAAATGCGATAGACTTCAAGCGATCTTCTTTTTTTTTACACGTGATAATTTTAGCATAATTTAGAAGAGTGTTTTGGATAGTTATCTTGTGGATATGTGGCTTTTGTTTTCCCATTGTTCATAAACCATATGATATAGGATGTCTTTGCATAAGTCAATGATATTTTTTTTGTTTTTTATTTCGCGATTTCCTTCACCGGAATAAAATCTCCAACCGTTTTGCTAATCTTAAAAAGACTAATATGGGATTAATATGGAAAACATAATGCTTTTCATACAAACTATTAGAATTTAAGCAATATATAGTGTGGACACACGAATGGAAATTAGAAATTTTTTTTTAATAAAAAACTCCAGAAAAAGAATGAAAATAAAAACAAATGACTGAACTTTTATCTTTAAAAATATCTCATTTTAATGCGGGGCAACCTTAAACCTGAGAGTTTTGAGTGTTCTGGCCTTGTTCAGATTGTTGATCACGCTAGATAACACGCTGTCTACCAGAAACTGTAACTAAGGTCTGCAAATTTGCAGTATTAAGGCTCACATAAACATATATATGTGAAAAGTGTGTGTGTATATATATATATATATAATGGTATTTATTTATATATTATATTTGCTGATTGAAATACAACCAAATATGTTAGCTCTATCTCTGATATTGAGCTTTTCTAATAAGTACTGGCGCATATAATATATAAAATATATATATATATATATATATATATATATATATATATTTATATTTATATACACACACTTTTTTCACATATATATTTCTGCTCCCCACGTGTTGAGCACTCGCGCTGTTCTTTTAAACGAAAATGCAACCAAATATATATATATATATATATATATATATATATTGAGCAATAAAAAATATTAAAAAATTAAAATCTTCAGACACACTGGGTTGTAGATTAATATTCTTTCGTTTTTTATTATTTCATTTAGGTTCTTCGACTAGTTTCGTCCAAAATGGCCATCACCAGAAGAAATATTTCTGCTTGTGGGTAGCAGTAAACTACAGAAATGAATGTCTTGATGGAGAAAATGAACTTTTGTCTGTAGTTTTCATTTGTTTTTTTTAATTTTTTATCCTTTTAACATGAATCTTTTAACATATCTTGTGTTGGTCAAACAGTCTCATTTAAGTTGTTATTTGAGATAAGAGCTAAATGGATCTATGCTTCTCTGAATTCCTTTGGTCAGTTTGACAGTTTTATTGGTCCTGGAGAGGGTATGTGTCTCTGTTAAGTGTTTGTGTGTGTGTTATTTGGTTCTTAGGGAGTGATTGAGTATGAGATGTTTAAGCATGTATATTGCTGTGGGTGGGTGTTATCATTTGGCTCATTAGGGAGGGAGTGAGTATGATGTGTGTAAGTGTGTATATATTCGTGTGGGTGTGTGTATAAGTGTGAGGCCACAACACCTCCGTAAGCATGTCTGTCTTTTGTGTGTGAGAAATATATATATATATATATATATATATGTATATATGTGTGTGTGTGTGTGTGTGTGTGTGTGTGTGTGTGTGTGTGTGTGTGTGTGTGTGTGTGTACACATGATGTCAGATGACTCTGTGTGTACCAATATATAATCTAGTTCTGCCGATTAAAGCCATTCCCCCAAAACCGGATTTTCTGGAGAGGTTAGGCCAATAGTATTTTTTTTTCTTTTCAATCATCTCACGCCAAGCAAGGCGAGACCGCCACTAATACGTTGAGGGGATTACAGGGAGTTAAAGGGTGAGAATAGGGAGAATTGGGGAAGGAGGAAAGATAAAGGGGGTTCAAGAAGACGGGCCATGGAGATTGACGTTGGATTTAAACCTTTGAAGATTGTACATAGCCGGGAAGGAAGAAGTCGGAAGGGTGTTTCACAGGTCGGAAGTAAAAAAAAAAGAGAGTAACGAAACTGTGGGAGTAAAAGTCGCGCTTGCATTTCGCTGTTTAATCAGTTAACGGGAGTAAAGTGCGACCTACACGCCAATCTGCTAGTACGCATAAATTCATGTAGTTCGAGCTTGTTAGAGTAATTGCCATGAAAATATTTGTAGTAAAGAAAGAGGTAAGCCACCCCAAGTCTATGAGAATGTGACTAGTCGAGATACTTGATCAGGATCGATTGCAATGTCGAACCTTCTTTGGATTTTGTCAAGAACCTCGAGATGTACAGCAAGTGCACAAGACCGGATATGGCAACATCACGGACAAACAAAACCTGGCAAAAGGCGAATAATTATTCTTGCCGGACGAACGGCCGCCTAAGCACTATTACCTAGACTTTTTTCCACCCGTGTGCTGATCGCACGGCACAGCTGAGCGGAGGGCTTCTTAGACATAGGTAAATGGTCAGATCTCGGGATTCACTTCACCCCCGTTGGAATCAATGGCCACACTTCAGGGACTAAGACATGATTACTTATTGGGTTACATGAGCTTTGTTTTGATCTGGAGATGTTTTTTTTCCCATCAAGTCTTATTTCCAAAGACGCACTGCGCATGAATGAATAACTAAACACCTTTCAAACCAAATTGGTTCAGCGGAAATGGTCTGATGTTCAGCTGTACAGTGACTATACTAATACATCCATGTCATACGATTGATAATTGGTTGGCTGTATTGATTTACACGCATATCAACAATACTATGTGTTACTTAATGCCGAAAGGTAAATATTTTGTATGTCACTTTATTTATTTATTCCAATAATAATTCTTAACACACATTTATAAAAACCAACGGTAGAGTTCATCAGTCATGTTAACCTGGGTCCATTACTGATTTGGGGTATTTATCATGCCATATTACCTATTCTATTGTAATGGACTCTACCACAGTTAATAATTAATAAGTAGTAGTAGCGGTCGCCAGTTCGTCCCAATGGTGTTGAGCAAGTCAGACGATATCGGACATTGAAGTACCAACCATCACAACTATATTGCTGCCATTAACTCTTATTTTCCAAGTTCCTAACGTTTGTGTACGTCGAACCTAAATTAGGACGACTTATTAAAATACAAGCCTCCACTGTGAAAACTACTCCACAACAGTATTACAACATCAGATGCATCCTGCCAGGTACCCCGACCTGTTACCAGACCGCCTCTCCGCATAATTCACTCCCCGATGTGATTTTATTAACAGAAAATGTATTAATAATCAGGAGGTAGATCTTTCATTTATAATGGCAACGAGACTTTTATTAGCCAATCAGAATTTTCTTGTCTGCTGTCTAGAGGAACAAAGGCGCGACATGCGCGCGTTTTCCAGTTTTGGTTCTATTGCACATGCGCTAACGTTATGGTAAGTATTTTTCTTTACATTTACTTGAAGGAGAAGAAAGAAAAATAACAAAGAACAAACAAAAAAACATAATAATGCTAATTAATAATATTATTAATTGTCCTAATATGGCGTTTAATTCATCGCAGAATCAAACGCCGTTTTATGTTCTCGCCTTTTCATTCTTGCATTCACTTACTAACCTAAGAAAAAAAACACAACCTCAAACAAACCTTACAGTAAATTGAATACGTTTGGAAATGACATGCCATATGCCTTTATCGTTAAGAAAAGACTGGATTACACTGAATTAACTTTAAAACCGATGCCTTCATGGGTTCGAAATCTATTTGATGCTAACTTTTCTTGGTAAAAAAAACAAAAAAACAACAACAAAAAAACAAATAAATAGTTTAGTGATACAAGTCTTACTAATTAATCCATAGCTATGGGGAGTAAAGGTGGATTCATACTTTTCAAGAATTTATTTGCGCGTAAATGAAGATAACCAGAATTAGAACCCGGCTCTGCGACTAACAAATCGGAAGCATTATACATTTCACCATCCATACATCCCAGCTCACATCACGTTGCATTCAAAATCGGTCACCCATCGAACCAGGCTCAATGTTACTTAACTTCGGCGATCGTAGCTGAACTGGTGTTTCAACGTGAAGTGTGTGGCCTTAAGCGTCCTAGATCCTGAGTTGTTCTTGAGCGGTCACCCATCTAGGTAATGACCGGGTTCGACGTTGCTTAACTTCGGTGATCTTACGGGAACAGGCTTTTCAACATATTGTGGCCACAAGCCGGAACTGATAATTGATGACTATGATGTTTTTTGTTTGTTTTTATTATTATTATTATCATTATCATTATTATTATTATCATTATTATTATTATTATTATATTCTAACGGGTCTTCTTTCTGTAAATGTCTGGAAAGACATAATTTTCACCAAAATTGAGATCAACCACGCCCAGTGTGTTTCTTCTCATTTTGTCCGTGTGTCACTGATTAGGGAGAATTAAACGCAATAAAACTGTTTTTTTTTATGGGGAGAATCAAGACACTTTAGGAATGGTTTATTAAATAAAATCCTTAATAATAGGTTTCCGGCAGCCGTTTCTGCCCATATATTGACAAAGCTTTTTATTAAGCAAGCCTCACTTTGGTAGAATTGCGTTCTATTGAACTACAAAAACAAAATCAGTCGAGAAAATATCCAATCATCTAAGAAAAGAGTATCCCACTAAAGATTCTGGCGCCTTATTCCAGCGTTCTATTCAATAATAATATAAATTACAATTTCTTATTTGGGGTTCGCTACACATTGCCTTGTCGCGTTCGAGCATCTCTAATTTTCGAACGGTGATTTTAAATTTGTAGGAAAACTTGAATCTCACCAAGTCATCTCCGGAGTGAAAGCGGAAGCTGAAAAATCTATATGTTGCTTTTCCAAAAAATATCTCTGTGATTGGAAATGGCTGTGGTCATAGAAGCTATTATCTCATAAGAAAAAAAAAATTGGCATTTATTGGCCGAGCAACAAGCGTTTCTCTAGTTACAGTTTTTTTTCACTCGTTGACTATCGGGTTACGATCAGAGTGAAGTATCTGTTCTCCTCATTTCTAATAGTAACGGTGATATTATTCATTTCTCCATTCATTGACCGAGTAGCAAGATTTCTTTTGGTGACACTTTTCATCATTCCTTGGCAATCGGTTTAGAATCAAAGAATTTGTTTTTCTCATTCTTAAGAGTAATGATAATATTAGCTGTTTCCTTATTAGGAAACATTCGGCATTCGTTGACCGAGTAGGTGTTCAAGTGAAGGTTTTTTTTTATACTCTTTGACCATTTTTTCATACTCTTTGACCATTTTTTATATTCTTTGACCATTTTTTATACTCTTTGACCATTTTTTATATTCTTTGACCATTTTTTTATACTCTTTGACTACTCTTTAGGATCAAAGCGTATTAACTGTTCTTCGCATTTCTAATAGTAACGGCAATATTTATCCGGTTCCTTACAAGGAAAAATTTGGCATTCATTTACCGAGCAACAAGCGTATCTCTAGTTACGGTTTTCTTCACTCTTTGGCCATCGGGTTAGGATCAAAGCATAGTAACTGTTCTCCACATTTCCAAAGTAACGGTAATGACACATGGCAGAGAGGATAAAGACGTTAGCTAGATCCGGTAAAAGCACCAAAGGAGTGTGAGTTCAATATCTGGTTAAGGCGGTAGAGAACTTTCAGAGGGGAATTAACAGGTGATTACTGACATACATTAGACATGGCACGTGGAACTAGAACAGTCTACCCCGGTGAGCGAAATTAAGGGTTCAGTTCGACATTCCAACCACCTGAAGAAGGCCGGAGCGTGCAACGGCCGAAACGTTATGATAAACATGGCGACAAAATGATGACAATAGTCCGAATAATGTAAATAGAGCAACGGCAATATTTATCCGGTTACTTACAAGGAAAAAATTGGCATTTTTTCACCGAGCAGCTAGTGCTCTTCGTGTGTCGCTTTTTTTCATTCGTTGATGCTCGGATTAGGATCAAAGTATAGTACCTGTCGCCCCATTTCTAAAAGTAATGGTGATATATTTCTTATAAGGAAATATTCAGCATATATTGACCGAGCAGCTAATACTAATCCCAGTTGAAATCGATAAAAACTCTCTATTAAAATAATTTCAAACCATTAGAGAAACAACTAAACTTTCAGCTGTATGTAACCCCTTTCTGAGTTCGATGGTTAATGGTGGCTTGGTGCGAATTAAGCATTTTTTTTCAAAGAGGATTCCCCTTCATCTTGGACCGCTCCAGCAATATCAGACTCCTTCTGATATGTTGTACCTTTACAAGAGCTACAACAGTCTGATATACGGGCAGGTGCTTCCAAATCTTCATTTTCCCTTCCCGATAGAGTCTTCGTAGCAAAAAGCGAGAGAGAGCGTGAGGGGGGGGGCACCGGACCAACAGAGGTTTCGTGAGGAAAGCCTTTCCTGGGGGCAGTTCTCGCTTCCTGCCGCTTCCTAGCCGTGCCCGATTCCGCCGGCGCTTGCCGTCTTCGTCCCGCCTTCGTCCCGCCTTCGTCCCCTGTCTCTATTTCTCTGTCCGTCCCGAACTGGTCCCCACGATTTTCCCGTCGCCGGGGAATGACGGAGGGGGCTCGGGCGCTTGTGGCGGGGAGAAAATCTCACGTCGGTCTGTCGCCGTTTGCGGTGTGCAGCCTCAAACTTTCCTCCCACCGCCCACCGGTGAGATCTCGCGGCTTGAACTAGTCACGATATAGCTCGTCGAGTTTCGGCTCTGTGCGCGGGCGCATCACCCCCCGGGGCGGTAAATTTCTTTTCTTCGAGTAAGACACAGCAGCGTCCTGGGTATGACGATAAACTTCATCGGACAGGAAGGCTTCGGACTGAGAACTTTTGAGAAGCCTGGATTCATCACTTAAGTGCTGTTGTTCCCAGTTTTACCCTGACATTGTGTGGTAGCACGTGTTAGTTCTCATCTATGGGCAAATATTTAAACCCAAAAATGGGGTCAAAACATTATGAAAATATAAAAAGAGTTTTTTATAGTAAAACTACAATCAATACATTTTTGAAAGAAATATTTCCAACAATATATATTTGACAAAAAAAAATTTTTAAAAGCAATATATTTTTGAAAAAAAGTTACCAAAAAGAAAAGAAAAATATTACCAGCACTACATTTTTGAAGAAAAATTACCAGCAGTACATTTTTGAAAAGAAATTACCAACAATGCATTTGACTCTCGACACAACCCTTCCTAAAAATGCACTCAATGAAACCTGATGTACAAACTGAGTCTTAGAAAGAATACATATTCTATTCATACGACACTATCTTGAAAATCTTGTCGGCATTAAATAACCCATTGAGGCTGATATGCCGTAAATCAAAATAAACAAAATCAAAGAATACATATTCTATTCATGCGAAACTATCCTAAACATATCTTGTCGTCATTAAATAACCCATTGGGATTGATAAGCCGTAAATCAAAATAAACCAAATCAAAGAATACATATTCTATTCAGACGAAACTATACTAAAAATCTTGTCCTCATTAAATAACCCAATGAGGTTGATATGCCGTAAATCAAAATAAACCAAATCAAAGAATACATATTCTATTCATACGAAACTATAGTAAAAATATTGTCGGCATTAAATAACCCACTGAGGTTGATATGTCGTAAATCAAAATAACCCAAATTAAAGAATACATATTCTATTTAGACGAACCTCTCCTAAACATCCTATCGTCATTAAATAACCCATTGAGGTGCATATGCTGTAAATCAAAATAAACCAAATCAAAGAATACACATTCTATTTATACGAATCTATCCTAAAAATCTAGTCAGCATTAAATAACCTATTGAGGTTGATATGCCGTAAATCAAAATAACCCAAATCAAAGAATACATATTCTATTCATACGAACTTATTCCAAAAATCTTGTTGGCATAAAATAAGCGATTGAGTTTGATATGCTATGAAACAAAATAAATAAATAATAAATAAATAAATAAAAAATTCAGTTGGTACAAGAAATAAATAGGTTATGTGATGTGGCATCAAATATTTCGAAGAATTCGTTGTCAAGAGTTATAGTGAATTTCTTGGAAAGTACCCGTGAATGTAACGTTCAATGCGGTCGTCTCTTATCATGCGTTAATTTCCATAATTGAATTAAACTTCAGTTTAATGTTCTTCGTTGTTAAATGAAGTTAAATTAAAATTTCTCAGTTCTCCTCTTTCAATATTCTGAAGAATCTTAATTTTTCAGTTAATGATTGAATAAGCTCATGGCGAGTTCAACGTAAAAAATATCCGTAGAAATTCCTATAAGAAATCGTTAAATATTTCAGCTTCACAGTTTTATCAAAATATTGCAATAAAAATCATTAATATGGATGCTAGTTTTTATTTAAGAAGTGGGTACAAATGAAAAGATTTAATATTGATGACGTTTTTCCATTTCATTGTAGCAGTCATTAAACGTTTCTTATCTGTTACCTTCTTTCTTCTTACTGGAACCTGGTCGTATCACTGATATTTGATTTATTTGTTTTTTTTTCAAAACGGAATAGTAAGATATTTATGAAGTATTGGCAGGAGACGTTAAACACTTCTATATTCCCTTCTTTCTTTCTTTCTTTCTTTCTTTCTTTCATTCATTTTCAAACTGAACCCAAATGTATTTTCCCATCTTTCCGCGTGATCAAAACGGAATAGTCTGTTATTTATTAGTTATTCGAAGGTGATGTTAAAAACTTCTGTCTTCCTTTTTTCTTTCCTTCACTGAAACTAAGTAGCGTCTTTTCCCCTTTTTCCAAGCCATCAATATCCAATTATTTATTAGATATTGGCAAGGCGTAACGCTCGTGCAAAATAACGATGAGCGGGACAAACACAATTATAACAAGAGAAATGGTAATTTTTAAAACTCGTCGCGACTTTTGGAATGCCCTGTATCGCCTAAATCCTTTCTTAAAGCAACAATAATCTCCTCAGTCTTCCAATCTAGTCTGACATTAGCAATTGCTTTAATCTTGGTTGGATTCATTTTTCTCAAAAGAGGCTTGGTTTAAATTGGTGTAAAACTTCAATCTGTTGCTCCAGTGTACTCCCAGTTCTTTTAACTCTAAGCTCATCTTTACTTTGCTATAAATAAACATGAAAATATTTTTCTCATAATATGCTTTTTTTTCCGCGGTGTTTTTTAAATGATGCTCCTATCGCCATTATCCGCAACGAACGAGTTTTACTTCATTGCTCACCCCCAACCACAGTCACTCCCCGCCCATTCTTTCATAAACGATTGCGACAGAACAAGAAATAATATTCCATATGGCATTTTTGGCATGTGTTCATTCATTCAGGCTATCGCTCAAGGCCAGTTATCGAAAGACGGTTCAGGACACCATATTGGCGGGGTTCCAACATTCATGACTTAAAATTAGCCGACGAAGAAGATACTTTGGTAGGCAATCAGTCGTAGATTCGGAGAAATGACATTATATATGTTCCCGATAGTTGATAGCTATATTCACTCAGCTAAGAACAAATTTAAATGGGTAATTTGTAACAAGAAAAATCACGTTATACACAACCCATGAATGCCATCATCAGGTCGGGAATTCTTGTCGGATATTCGTTCCTTCCAACAATCTCTGTCACGCATAGCCGTCGGCAGGTCATCCAGATGGCAAACAGAGTCATCTACAAGTTGGTCAATGTAGGGGTGATCAGGTCTTCCAACCGATCTTTTGCCGCGCAATGGCTTACATAGAATGGAGTCACCCACAAGTTCTGACTTATTTCTCCAGGAGTGACCAGCTAGCCTAAGGCTTCTCTAGGTAACTCTGTTAATATGCATGCACATAGACAGAACACGGTTTATCTAGAGAAGAAAATGGTAATCGCTGGTCACTGGCAAGAATAGAGGAAAGCTCTAGACAGAAAGACCTCAGTCCCCGGATGTCCTCACGGGTAAAAACATGAAGAGTACCACTCCCTCTACCAGTTCCAAGGAGGACGACCCGGCTAGCTACGCCGAAAAGATGAGAGCGATGAAAATATGATTCGAGCCAAGTTTTGAAAAGAAGATGAAAGCAGCTCTGAAGTTAAAAAGAACACATCAACCTCCAGCAGGGCGCTCTTCTTACTGGACTCCGTATATCCCTTTAGTCACAAAATATATCATGGCTCCACCTCTAGTAACAAAAATCACCAACTCCATCTAAGATGACTACTTTTGAAAAAAATACTCCCATTAGAAAATTCCCGCCAAAAAAGGCTACACCCCTAAACACCCCCAAACCCTTCCATGCTCACCCTCCAATCATTATTGGACAGCACAAAAAGGGAAGACGTGTGTCGAGGGAGCAGGCGAAAAAAGCTATTAACGGAAAATCGCAAAATAAATGATTTAAGGTGTCTTTGAAATTTTCAAAGAAGTCCTTTTAAAAAACGTTGAGAACCCTAAAAATTTTTCCAAAGCCAATTGGGTAATAACTGTGGTGTGATTAGGACAAGAATACCAATAAATATGGCCGATGCTAGAAGAGGCAAATGACAATTTCGGCACATTCCCTCGCCTAGCGTCCTTCGACGAAGAACAATTAATAAAAAAAAAATTAAATCAGTTAACCAATATCTGTATAGAGCTATAAAATTAACGTTCCCCAGAGTCATTTGTGGCCTTTCTCTTGACAGCACTATTAAAAATGTGATCGGCCAAGACTCAATATGACAATCTGTCGGTATCCTAAACCCAATACAGATCCCTAACCCGAATTGAACTGATCATGGCTCTCTGGTTTGCTAGTATATATGGCTGAGACATGAGGACCGAGTCTTGCAGGCCTTGTCTTGCTCGCAATCTTCAGAATCTCGGTCTGTATCTATATTTGTATACAGGAGACTCGGTTTTTTAAATCAAGGCCGATATATATATATATATATATATATATATATATATATATATATATATATATATGAAGAAATTTTGAAAAAAACAAACAAAATCTTATAAATGTAGTTAACGAAAAGAAATGTCGACGTCTGAATACGTTTCGGTTTTAAACCTTTTCAAGACAATATTCATCAAAATACAATTCAATTCAATTTGATGATACGATGGACATAAAAACAAAGGTTTATTAAACCGAAACGTCGTTACGTCGACATTTCTTTCTTTCATTTAACTACATTTAAGGATTTTTGTTTGTTTTTTCAAAATTTCTTCATTCTGTCGGATTTATATCCATTTACACTTGATTATATATATATATTTATATATAATGTTTTGTTCTCCGTTCAGCATGTTTTGATGGACGTTCTAGAAGTTTTTCCTGACTAGTGAGTATGTCTTTGAATGTAGCGTGTGCTCGTGTCTTCGCAGATCTGACGGGTAGGCTTTGCGTGCTGGATGGTATCATAAAGAATCATTGGAGTGTATGCTTTCAATAGCAATGCGGAACGTCCTGATTTGTTTAGGTGGGTCGAGGCGTTTTTGACGATGTCTCATCGAGTAAATTTAGGGCGCAATTCGAATGCCAACATTGACCCTGGCATAGATCTTATAGGAGAAAGGTCTAGTACTAACAACCCGGATATCGAATTCGGTCTTTATCTGATGCTACCAACTCGGCTATGTACTATGCTGATGACGTTTCGTTCTTGTGTCGAGCAGAGCCAACATTGACGAAGTCGACAAAGAGATCAGAGTGTATGAGACAGTGACAGAGGCCAAGAGCAACCGCGACTACACAGTTGGCTTGCTATTGGGCGCGTGGAACGGAGTTTCTCTTCCCAGGCCTTTCTTTGGGACGGACAGTCAACATATTCGGCTTCTGGTTCAGTCCCGATTTCTTGCTGGAAAGGAACTGATCGGAGTTTCGGAAGAAGGTCGAGGGCACAGTTCGTCTGTGGTCTTGGAAGGATCTTTCCTTAAAGTGGAAAGCGGAAGTATGTGTTTCGCACATTTGCCCACTTTTTCTTTTACCGACTTTCCGCTCCTATATGCCATACTAATGCAATTAGGATCTCGGGAGATCTGTTACGTTTTCTCCTCTGAAGGCAATCTGGGTATACTTAGCGTTGAGATTCGTCAACATACGCTTCGCATTGCTTTTCCTGGGATCGGATGTGTTCGCAAGCGGATAGGAATGGCGAATTCTGAAAGTAAGACGCCAGTAAGAACTTCCCGTCCCTAGAAAGTGTGTATTCGTGCGGGGAGGTCGTCTACCGTTTACCCCGAGGTGATGGCTCCTTCTTTCATGAATGTCTGTTAGCTCTCAACTTTCTTTTACGGGCTTCTCCAATGTCCAAAAAAAAAAAAAATAAATAAATAAATCTTATGGCCTGACGATTGCATTGAGCATGGAACAGACTGTCACATGTACGTCTTGACTTCAATGTCCGCTTTTATATTTACATACGATCTATTCCCGTTATTGAGCACGTTAACACATAAATATATCATACATACCTTAAAAGTATAATTTATCATTCACACACACACACACACACACACACATATATATATATATATATATATATATATACACACATGCGAAAGATAAACAAATACTTTGTGATATGCAACATGAAAAAGGCAGGTGATTTTTAGAAAAAGATACTTAACGTGAATGCGGTTGCTATGCGTACGTAGATTTAATTTTTATTTACCGTATATACTCGCGTATCATGCGATATTTGAAGACCTAATCTTGACGCTAGTTTTAAGGGTGTCGCATCATGCAAGAGATATAAAATTAGCGTATGTTCTGATGGCCCTGCCTACGCCGTTAACCAAACTACATATCCATTTACTGTAGTCAAATTGGCTTCAAAATTAGGTCTTCAGAGGTCGTATGATATCAGAATGTAGACACATATATGGGTCTACATTTAGCATATCTGGATGCATAAAGAGATAATTTATGTACAGAATTGGTTTGAACAAATAACTTACCACGCGTGATTTACGAAAATTCTTTCTGCCTGTTCCAATCTATCTATCTATCTATCTATCTATCTATCTATCTATCCATCTATCTATCTATCTATCTATCTATCTATCTATCCCATTCTTTTCATATCTATCACCCTATCTAGGCATTCATATATATTTCGGTCTCAGTTTCTATCTATCTATCTATCTATCTATCTATCTATCTTATTGTTCTATCTTTCCTATTCTTCTTTCTTTCCTTTACCTGTAACTCAATTCCCTTCTTCTATCTATCTATCTATCTATCTATCTCAGTCTCTTCATTATCTATCTATCTATCTATCTATCTATCTATCTATCTATCTATCTATCTATCTAAAGACCTTATCAGAAAATTCAAAAAAATAAATCTTCTGAAATATTTCCAATATGGTTTTAATGTAAATCGAATTTTCAGTTTGGGGATGACATGTTTCAAGAAGTAAAACTATCTAAAGTCTTTTTCATTGCTTTTGAAGAAATGTTCATCGATTTATGGCACAGGAACATAGGGTTACAAAAACATTATATTTTTACATTACCCTAATACACACACACACACACACACACACACACACACACACACACACACACACACACACACACACACACATATATATATATATATATATATATATATATATATTCTGAAAAATTAATTTCGGTTGAGCTCTCTGGGGAAAGAAGTGTGGGTTTGTAAACAGTGACTATTACGGCTGATATAGTGAGACTCTTCAGTAAAGCGAATCGAGTCCTGTCTGTGTGTTTATCTAAAATAAATACGCTTAAATTCCCCATCATCCCTGGCTTAGTGGTAGAATCTCCGACTGATGCTAATTCAGTCAGGTTTCGATCCTAGCTAGAGGCAACCGGACGTCCGTCTAACCACATGGAAGGGCTGTGATACAGCGGAACTCTCTGTCTGTGGATGACATTATATATATATATATATATGAACATAATTTCCAACATCGATAGCATGACTCAGAGATGCACGCATTTCATACAATCTTCAGGTGATAAGATATTCTGACCGTTATAGAGTTGGCGTTCTCGTGAGAATGATTGAAAACTTGTTTATTTAATTATTGTTGCTAAAATATAATTAACTATTAATAATTTATATCATTCAAATTCATGAGTTCGAAAGACAAAGAATAAAAAAAAATAAGATTAACATCTTTCAAATTTGAATTCTGTTTCAAAAGTAAACAATATATAAAGGCGGGTATGTTTTGTATTGTTTTTTTGTTTTTTTACATAAGATATCCTAGTTATACCAATTAGCTTAAAGTAGAACGCAGGTTAGACATATAATATAAATGTACAAATATAAATATATATATATATATATATATATATATATATATATATATATATATATGTGTGTGTGTGTGTGTGTGTGTATAATTTCATGTTTCATTAAATAATATAGACAAGTTTTGTTTATTTTAAGTAAGTTCCTTTCGTATTGTCTGATGCTTAATCACATCATCAATCTAATAATATGAAAGGAACTTACTTAAAATAAATAGACAAAACTTGTTTATATTATTTAATGAAACATGCATTAATGAAAAATTGCTGCCTAAATATACACAATATATATATATATATATATATATATGACAATAGGAAAACTGTGGTAGTTGCCGGCGCGTTTCGTCCAATTCGGACTTTCTCAAAGCAAAAACGGAATAAATTTATTTAAACAAAATAACTAATAATAACAAAATGTCTTTAGCAACTGAAAGAATTTAGACAACGCTATTTTCATACTGTTAACTGAAAATGACGTCAATTACTGTCACGTTTGGAGATATTGCTATTATTGCTGTGTTGACTGATTCAACCATTTTCTTTTGATTTCACGATATTGTTGTGTACGTTTGTTTGGGAGAGTAGTAATTCTGTTAAGAAAGGTGAAATAGGGAAAAGGACTGGGCGTAGGTTAATATTTGGGTAATGTTCTATGGCGGCACTCTCTAGAATTTTCCTTCTGAATGAGTTATGTTTTTTATGAGTGTAGCGTTTTTAAAATCAAAATTTTGGTTGAATTTATTTCTATGCATGACTAGTGCATTAGCTAAGTTGTTTTTGTGAGGTGTCTTTTGTGCTCATAATTTAATTAATGGGGTTGTAAAAACAATAATTCCAAATTACTGATAACTGAATACCGAACTTTTCTGAAAGAAATTTAACATCTATATCATGAAATAACATTTTCAAATGCATTATTTAAGGTTTTATTTTTTATTTTGTATCATATTCTTCTTTATTTAGTGACTTTTAGTGATATTTTAATGCTTTTTAATATTTTAACTATTTCTAATAATGATTTTTAATGATATTTTAATGATTTCTAATAATGATTTTTAATGATATTTTAATGGTTTTAAAAATGATTTTAATGGTATTTTAATGATTTTTTTTCCTGATATATTAATAATATTTTCTTCTTTTTTTGCTTGAGAAATTGCGTCCTTGTCTAACTCTTTATGATTCGCCTCGCGTTTTTTTTTTCTGTAGCGAACTAACGAAACTGGATTAAATTATATGTATTTGTTTGTATAGCTACTGGTTGAAAGTGCAACTGACTTAAATATTTATCAAGTGTACTCATTGCTTCGATGTTTGAAACAGGGTACTGGGGCTGTTGAACATGGGTCTTATCCTTTAACATAGATTATAAGTTTAACAATAACAGTGTCACTAGGTTAATACAAATATTCGTTCTTCGTATGAAAAAAAACGAACGGAATCTGTCTATATTTCTGAGATGAGGTATTGTAACTATTTATACTATTTAAATTGTTCGAACGGTTGTCCTCATTTTCGTTGTCATATTCACGGCGTTTCGGCCACAGTACACTCCGGCCTTCTTCAGGTGATTGAAAAGTTGAGTTAAAGGGAGGTAACTGATAGTGAGACATCCGGGAGTGGTATGGCACGTGGAGCGAGGAAAAATCTGCCCTGGTGGATGGAATAAGGGGTTCCGTTCGAAATTCCAATCACCTGAAGAAAGCCGGAGCGCAACGGCTGAAACATCGTGAATATGTCAACGAGGACAACATTCCGAACAATGTAAATAGTGTAAATAACGAAGGAATCGACAGGCATTAATCGAACTGATTTTACAAGAATTTCTATCAAATGTTGAGTACGTTTTTTTTTTTTTTTTTAAATACTCAAAGCGCACGTATGATACAGAATATGAGAATGGATTTAATTCGAATAATTAAAAAAAGTTCGGATGATTTCAATTTTTCCCCTCATTTGTAATTCGAGGTACATATGGGCGAGGAAACACTGGATAAATATTCAAGATCTTTGACCAAATCGAAGGGTAGGCTGTTGAAATCAAATCGTGAACAATGCTGGCCATGAACAAAAGGAACCCCTCTAATAGAAGCTCGGAGATTTATCGAAACAACAATTAAATTATCAGCATGCTGAAACGGAGCAAAAGATTATAAGCGTCGACGATTACTGCAAGCGCAGATTCTTAAACAGAATTAAATAACGTGAAGTATAGAAAGCTATTAGGTTGGTGCAAAAATAATGACGTAATAATGTCGTTTTTTCACGTGTTTTTTAACGTCAAGAACGACATTATTACGTCATTATTTTGCACCAACCTAATAAGAAAGATAGGGAAAACTAGACAAAGAACTAGAATCGAATAACAAGGACCCAATATTTAACCAGAATTTAAAGAATGGAGCTCATCTCAACATTTTTTTATCATTTATTAGCCCCACCGATAGTGACATTTGCAGCTGGGACCGAATATGCTGCATGTACAATAACCCTCATTCCGTCCGTAAGAATACAGTTTCATACGGACACCTTTCGAAGGACTGACGCTCTGTGGAAGACATTCCCGGCATGATTCAAATCCCTGAAAATATGACAAAAGCTGACTTGAACAGTTATTTACAGAGAAAGTTAACGACTTCTGGGCGGGGAGTAAGAGAAATAAGAGTTTGCGTGTAAGATGATAGAATATTGCGAGATAAAACAATAATGCTTTCCAAACCTTAAATGGTGAATTTAAATAATAGGAAAAAACTCCCGGTATGACGTTTTCTGAATCTCTAGAATCCTGACCCCTTCAAGTTTAGGGTTAACCGTTATATTTCCAGCATAACTTTAGCTTTTCTTACTCATGCAAAACCACACATAACCTTCTAACTTGACTGGCTCTTGGGCCTTATTTCTGAGTGAATATTTATATTAAAATATAGCAATAGATTAATGTTAAGCTTAAGACTTTTTCCCCATAGTGGCAACGTCTTTCTTTCAGTAAATGAGAATAATTACTAGGGAGTTGAAAAACGTTCTTCCGGTTGCAGAGACCATTTTACCATGGCCTGAGACCACTGGTCTGGGTGAGGAGAAAGTTTGATCTTGTACTAAGAATTTTTATTTTCCATGTACTGAAACGGCTTCATCGGATGCTGTGATCCTTTTTTTTATCTGGATACACTGAAATTCAGGGGATAATCGTTGAAGATGAAATGCTACAAGTTTATTATTTTCATTGGGGTGTTTTTTGTATTATTTTTTTTATTTCATTTCTTATTATATATATATCATATGTTATATTATATTTTATTATATTATATCTTATTATATTATATTTTATTATATTTTATTATATTATATTTTATTTTATTATATTATATTATATTTTATTATATTTATTTTATATTATATTTTATTTTTTTATTATATTATATTATATTTTATTATATTATATTTTATTATATTATATTTTATTTTATTATATTATTATTTTTATTATATTATTTTTTATTATATTATATTTTATTTTATTATATTATAATTTATTTTATTATATTATACTTTATTATATTATATTTTATTATATTATATTTTATTTTATTTTATTATATTATATTTTATTATATATTATATTTTTATTATATTATATTATATTATATTTTATTTTATTATATTATACTTTATTATATTATACTTTATTATATTATATTTTATTATATTATATTTTATTTTATTTTATTATATTATATTTTATTATATATTATATTTTTATTATATTATATTATATTATATTTTATTTTATTATATTATACTTTTATTATATTATACTTTATTATATTATATTTTATTATATTATATTTTATTTTATTATATTATATTTTATTATATTTTATTATATTATACTTTATTATATTATACTTTTATTATATTATATTTTATCATATTATATTTTTTTTATTATATTATATTTTATTTTATTATATTATATTTTATTATATATTATATTTTATTATATTTTATTATATTATATTTTATTTTATTATATTATACTTTATTATATTATACTATATTATATCATGTTTTATTATATTATATTTTATTTTATTATATTATATTTTATTATATTTTATTTTATTATATTATACTTTATTATATTATACTTTATTATATTATATTTTATTATATTATATTTTATTTTATTATATTTTATATATATTATTTTGTTGTTTTATTATTTTGTATTATTTATTGCGTTATTTTGTATTGACTGTGAACAACCAATTTTCCTGCACCTGAATTGTTAATGTTAGGTTAGATAAGACCTCATCTTCCAGGCTCTAGTTATCTAGATATTTTGGAGAAGGCTTTTTTCCTGAACTAAACCAGCATTTCTATGGATAACTCATTGTGTATTTTTGTTCATGAGAGAACTTAGTGAAAAACACTGTCTGGGTATCAAGATGGTTGTTATAGAATGTTTCAAAGATGAGTTTGCAAATTTGTCACCATGGTGATATTTAGCTGTTATGCTAGTACCTGATATACATCTATAAGAATGGCTTCCAATAATGAGTACATAGAATTTAGTATATTCCTCAGTGTCACTTTTATGATGTGTTGCCCTTTCATACAATATTAATAATGATATAATGGAATATGCGTACACCTGTGTTACCCCTCACTGGAATGTGATTGGCTGGTGTCCGTCATAAATACCGACGGACGTGTAGAAGAAGTCAAGTGACTTAGTCTGTGAGCTAAGTCTATAACGACGCCCAATGGACTACGCCATTGATCTACACTTCTGCGACTACGACGCGTTAACAGACGATTACTGCTACCGTATTCTACTTGGTTATAGTAGCCAAAACCGCTTAGCTACTTCCTTCATATATTTTCCTTTTCCGGGACATATCACTATCTCAGTCTGTTTGTAATCTTCCTGGCTATAATCAAGTTCTATCGATCTCAGACTGTTCATGATCTATCTATCTATCTATCTATCTATCTATCTATCTGATATAATGGAATATGCGTACACCTGTGTTCCCCCTCAATGTAAGATGATTGGCTGGTGTCCGTCATAAATACCGACGGACGTGTAGGAGAGTCGAAGGGCCTCAGTCAGAGAGCTAAGTCTATAACGACGCCCATTGGACTACGCCATTGATCTACACTTCTTACGTGCGACTACGACGCGTACCAGTCGATTACTGCTACCGTATTCTATTTTGTTATAGTAGCCAAAACCACTTAGCAACTTCGTCCAAATATATCCCTTTCCGGGACATATCAAATGATATAAGCATAGGGCCAATGCTTGCTAAATAGAAATTACTAAAAAAGAAAAGAAATACTAAGAATTGTGTTAAACTGAAATGCAGATTATTTGATCAATATCCTGAAACATTTCCAGAAATATTTGACCTTCTTGTATCAGGCTGGATAGTCTTAGCACCCACTGAATGTAAAACTCGGCATGATAGTGTCAGCCAATATTCTGCAATGGAAAATTTGCCACTTTTACGGGACGGAAACTGCAAGAAATTGATTTGAACGGCACCCAGAGCCAGTTAAAAAAGACAAGATCTATAAAAATTTTATGGGACTTTACAATACACACAGACAGAACAATAAAGGCTAATCGCCCTGACATAGTGACCTAAAAACCACAAAAACAAATCATGTTTTCCGATTGATATGACAGTTCCAATTTACAATGAAGCGATCCTGGGAGAATTAGAATTCTTACCAGGATTAATTTTTGGCAGTCACATCATTAATGACACAAAAGAGGCAGATGACACGATGTTGATAGCAGATACATAAAAGTCAATACAAGAAGTCTTACAGAAATTCGAGCGATAAAGGAAGAAGAAAGAACTGCACAACTCCAAGAAAAGAGAATATATGCTTTTCAGTAAAAGAAACTGCCCAACATGCAAATTACATTTTGGATATATCAAAATCAAACACATATAAAAAAAAAATAAATATATTTATATATATATATATATATATATATATGTATATATATATATATATATGAAGGCGCATTGGGATAGTGAAATATGCCTTCAAAAACCTAAGCTAAGTATTAAGATACAAAAAAAAATATAGCATTACAAACAAAAAATGATTATCGAAATGTTATGTAATATCAGTCCTCGTTGATAGCAGTTAATGCTGGACAATCTCAACACAGATAAAGAAGAAACTTGAAGGGTCTACTGAAGGATGCTGAGGATATGATGGACTGATCATGTGAGCAGCGATGCAGTTTTATAGAAAGTGGAAATAAAAATAACACTTTTACTTACTTATCATCAGAAAGAGGCTGTTGAAATTTCCAGGGCAAATAATGAGGAAAGATTTGATACTTACTGTCTTGAAGGCAAGAGTGGACAAAGGAAAGCAGGCAAGGTTTAAAAAGGCAAAAAAGACAAAATTTAATAAGAGCCATAAAGGACAGGAAATTGTATAGTGCCATGATCACCAGCCTTTTGAAGGGATACGGCCGAAAGAAGAAGAAGAAGAAGAAGAAAGAGGAGGACGGGGAGGAGTATAAGAAGGAGGAGAAGAAGACGAAGAAGGAGGATAAGAGGGTGGAGGAGAAGAAGAAGGAGGAGAAGAAGAAAGAGAAGGATGGTCAGAAGAAGAAGGATGATGAGGAGGAGGAGAAGAAGGAGGAGTAGTAGTATAAGAAGAAGATGAAGGATGAAGAGGAGGAAGAGAAGTATAAGAAGGAGGAGGAGACGATGAAGGAGGAAGAGAAGAAGAAGGAGAAGAAGAAGAAGGATGATGAGGAGTAGCAGAAGAAGGAGTAGTCGTAGTAGTAGTAGAATAAGAAGAAGAAGGAGGAGGAGGAAGAGAAGGAGTATAAGAAGGAGAAGACGAAGAAGGGGTTGGAGAAGACGGAGGAGGAGGAGGAGAAGGAGGAGCAGAAGAAGAAGAAGAAGGATGATGAGGAGAATATGGAAGGGTAATAGAAGAAGAAGAAGAAGGATAAGGAGGAGGAGGAGAATATGGAGGAGTAATAGACGAAGAAGAAGGAGGAGGAGAAGAAATAAAAATAAATCGAAACATAGCAAAAGCTGACTGGGACAGTTCTTTCTAGAGAAAGTAAACCACTTACTTAAAGAAAAATAAGATTTTGTGTAAAAGATGATAGAATATTGTAAGTTAAAACGATAATGTTTTTGAAACGATAAACTGACAATTAAAATAATAGGAAGATTATTTTAGAAACAATGAAAAGTATCCTGAACAATATTTTTATAATAAGTCAACCGATATGGCAGTGGATGCAGGATAAACTTCGAACCGACCCGAGACAACAGAAATGTGTCTCTACTGAATGATGATGAGGATACCTTGATTTGAAACTGTGAATAACGAGGATATTTTAAGGAAAATGGTCGCAAGAAGGACGCTTATATTTAGAGCCAGAACGAAACTATTGAAGTTTCTGGGATACATAGTGAAGAAAGAGGACTTAGGGAATTTGACACACTCAAGAAGAGTAATCTATCCGCCACGTTTGTGCTAATGGATTGCCAAACAAGGAGGGAGGTGAAAAGGCATGCCTCACAATGGATAGAAAGTTGTGGAAGGTCTTGATCGCCACGTCCCGAAAGGATGCTGTACACAAATGATGAAGATGATTTTCTTCCTTAAAATTAATATTAAAAAAATTAAAACCAACAAACAATTTATTTTATTTTTTCGCTTAATGAACCGAATTAACTTTATATTTCTGAGATGAGGTATTATGTACACTATTTACATTATTCGGACTATTGTCCTCATCTTTGTCGCCATATTTATCACCCTTCAGTATCTGTCTATATTTCTGAGATGAGGTATTATGTACACTATTTACATTATTCGGACTATTGTCCTCAACTTTCTCGCCATATTTATCATCCTTACGTATCTGTCTACATTTCAGAGATGAGGTATTATGTACACTATTTATATTTTTCGACTATTGTCCTCATTTGTGTCGCCATATTTATAAACTGTCAATATTTCTGATATGAGGTATTATGTACACTATTTACATTATTCGGACTATTGTCCTCATCTTTCTCGCCATATTTATCATCCTTACGTATCTGTCTATATTTCAGAGATGCGGTATTATGTACACTATTTACATTTTTCGACTATTGTCCTCATTTGTGTCGCCATATTTATAAACTGTCTATATTTCTGAGATGAGGTATAATGTACACTATTTACATTACTCGGACTATTGTCCTCATCTTTGTCGCCATATTTATCACCCTTCAGTATTTGTCTATATTTCAGAGATGAGGTATTACACTATTTACATTATTCGGACTATTGTCCTCATCCACGCTGGTGAGCGAAATAAACGGTTCAGTTCGAGATTCCAACCACCTGAAGAAGTCTGGAGCGTACAGCGGTCGAAACTATGTAATAAATATGGCGACAAAGATAAGTACAATAGTCCGAATAATGTCAATAGTGAACCGAATTAAATTTTATATTGACCTCATTTGGAACTTATCTTTTCCTCAGTTTTGCGTGCCCATGTTTTGTTTTTTTGTTTTTTTGCGCTTCCTTGTAATTGTTTTTTTTTTTGTAGGGGGGAGTGCGTGATTACCCGGGCTGTTTTTTTTTTTTTTTTTTTTTCCAGTTCGTCACCCTTATCACCCAGCAACCTTGTCGAACCGATCAGTTGCACACTGCCCAGTAAGACAATTCGTGTCGGGAATGATTTACATTGTATTGATTATTTCGAAACTAAAATTGGGTGGGTTCAGTGTGAATGGTTGGAGGGGGGGGGCGAAAATGCGGGCCACTAATTATTTCCTTTACGATCAAACAATCCACGTGGTGCTAAGGACATTTGTACTGAAAGTAAGCGCAACAGAACCCAAAACAGTACAAATATATTTAAAGAGAGAGAGAGAGAGAGAGAGAGAGAGAGAGAGAGAGAGTAGAAGTATAAAAAGGGAGTAATAGGGAAAATGATAGAAGAAAAGGGGAGTAAGATGATGAGGAGGAAGAAACACGAGATCAGGTGAAGGAAAAAGAGGGAGAACAGAGGAGACTGAGAGGGTGGTTGAAAAACAAAAAAAAAAAAATTAAAGAAAGACAAAAGTGTGTGTGGGGGGGCAACGAGTAGGAAAAGATTATAAGGACAAAGGAAATGAAGAAAAAGGCTAAAGAAGAATCGAAATAATAATAAACAGAAAAAAAAATGAAGAAAAGTTGAAAATAAACAAGAAAAATGAATGAAGAAATGTAAGACGTAATCAGAAAGAAGAAGAAAGAAAGAGTAGATATAAAGAAATAGAAAAGGAAAGTAAGAAACAAAAAAAAACAACAATAACAATTGACCGAAGAATGATGAAAGAAAGAAAGAAAGAAAGAAAGAAAGAAAGAAAGAAATGAGTATCGAGAAATATAGTAAACAAAAAAATGAAAGAAAATCGAAACAAATTATATAATTAAAAAGACAGTAGAAAATAGAAAGAGAGGTGAAATAGAAAGATAGAAGAAAATAGAAAGAAAGAAAGAAAGAAAGAGAGAATAAAAGAAAGAAAGAAAACCAAGAATGCAATAAAAATAGGAGACGAAGGAATGTTCCCCAGAAAGGAATATAAAGAGGGGGAAAAAGAAAGGGAAGAAAAAGGAGAAAAGCGTAGAAAGAAGAAAATAGGAAATAACTGAATGAAAGAAAAAGAAAAGAAAAGACACAGGCAAATAGAGTTGAAAAGAAAGTCTAAATGTCACGAAAAAAGAAACAAGGAATGAAGAAAGCCAAATGAAAGAAAAAAAGAAACCAGGAATGAAGAAATCAAAAAGAAAGCAAAAAAAAGAAACAATGAATGAAGAAAGCAAAGAGAAAGAAAAAAGAAACAATGAATGAAGAAATCAAAAAGAAAGCAAAAAAAGAAACAAGGAATGAAGAAAGCCAAAAGAAAGAAAAAAGAAACAATGAATGAAGAAATCAAAAAGAAAGCAAAAAAAGAAACAATGAATGAAGAAAGCAAAGAGAAAGAAAAAAAGAAACAAGGAATGAAGAAAGCAAAAAGAAAGCAAAAAAAGAAACAATGAATGAAGAAAGCAAAAAGAAAGAAAAAAGAAACAAGGAATGAAGAAAGCAAAAAGAAAGCAAAAAAAAGAAACAATGAATGAAGAAAGCAAAGAGAAAAAAAAAAGAAACAATGAATGAAGAAATCAAAAAGAAAGCAAAAAAAAGAAACAATGAATGAAGAAAGCAAAGAGAAAGAAAAAAAAAAAAAAAAAAAAAAACAATGAATGAAGAAATCAAAAAAAAAGCAAAAAAAAAACAAGGAATGAAGAAAGCCAAAAGAAAGAAAAAAGAAACAATGAATGAAGAAATCAAAAAGAAAGCAAAAAAAGAAACAATGAATGAAGAAAGCAAAGAGAAAGAAAAAAAGAAACAAGGAATGAAGAAAGCAAAAAGAAAGCAAAAAAAGAAACAATGAATGAAGAAAGCAAAAAGAAAGAAAAAAGAAACAAGGAATGAAGAAAGCAAAAAGAAAGAAAAAGAAACAAGGAATGAAGAAAGAGCAAAGAACGAAGAACGGTTGAAAGACAAGTAAAAGAGACAAATAATGAAGGTAGGCAGAAAGAAAGTCTGAAAGACAAGAAAGAAGAAATACAGAATTAAAAAAAAAAGAGAAAGAAAGAGAAAAGAAACAAAGAATTAATAAAAAAGTAAGAAAGAAACAAAGAAACAAAGAATGAAGTAAGCAAAAAAGCAACAATGAATAAAGAAAGCAGAAACAAATAATGAAGAAAGAACAATGAATGAAAAAACATCTGAAAGACAAGAAAAAAAGAAATAATGAAAAACGTAGAAAAATGAGATAAAGAATGAAGAAATCAAAAAGAAAAAAAAAGAAACAATGAAAAAATATAATACAAAAGAAAGATAGAAAGAAAGCATGTAAGTAAGAAATAAATAAACACAAATAGCAAAGAAAAACCGTAGAAATATATTAAGTAAAAGAATGAAAAAGAAAATGAAAGGACTCCAAATAAATTAAAAGAAAGCATGTAAGAGAGGGAGTGTGAGGGAAAAGAAAGAGAGAAAAGAGTAATCAAAAGTAAAAGCCAAAGAAAAAAGGAAACGAACAGAATTAGAGAAGAATTATAAAGAGAGAAGAAAGAAGAAATAACAAGAATATAAGAAGAGAGAGAGAGAGAGAGAGAGAGAGAGAGAGAAACAAACCCCAGAACAACAGAAAGTAATAATGAAAGAAAGAAATTAAGATGAAATAGAGATGAGAACAGAAAGAAAGCGAGACAAGAAGAGAAAGAGAAAAGGATATATTACAATAGTAAAACAAATGAAAGAGTAATACGAAGAAAGACCAAGAAAAATGTGACAAACAATCAGAAAAATACACGGGTAGGGAAAAGAAAGGAAGGAAGGAAGTAGGGAAAGAAAGAATGAAAGAAAGAAAGAAAGAAAGAAAGAAAGAAAGAAGGAAAGAAAGAAAGATAGCTAGAACGAAAAAAAGAAGAAAGTAGGAAAGAAAGAAAGGACGAAAGAAAGATAAAAAGAACGATAGGAAGATGGAAGGAAGGGAAGAAAGAAAGGAAGGAAGGAAGGAAGGAAGGAAAGAAAGAAGGAAAGAAAGAAAGAAAAAAGGAAGGAAGGAGAGAAAGAAAGATAGCTAGAACGAAAAAAAGTAGAAAGAAAGAAAGGATGAAATAAAGATAAAAAGAACGAAAGGAAGAAAGAAAGAAAGAAAGGGAGATGAAGAAAGTAGGAAAGAAACAAAGGACGAAAGAAAGATAAAAAGAGCGATAGGAAGGAAGGAAGGAAGGAAGGAAGGAAGGAAGGAAGGAAGGAAGGAAAAGGGAAAGAAAGAAGGAAGGAAGGAGAGAAAGAAAGATAGCTAGAACGAAAAAAAGAAGAAAGTAGGAAAGAAAGGAAGGACAAAAGAAAGATAAAAAGAACAAAAGGAAGACGGAAGGAAGGACAAAAGAAAGAAAAAAAAGAAAGAAAGAAAGAAGGATGGAAGGAAAGAAAGAAAGAAAGAAAATATATATATATATATATAGAGAGAGAGAGAGAGAGAGAGAGAGAGAGACAGAGAGAGAAAGAAAGAAAGAAAAAAAAATAAGAAATTTGCTATTTAAAATACACATTTTAAAAACTAATTCAAAGCAAAGGTTAGACAGTCTAGATAACTTACTCTATAGGAAAGAGTGTTTTTCTTTCTTTGACGGGTTACAACCCAAGTCAAGAGATTCCCTTTTAACCAGCTATTTTACATTCAGTGTTTTCCTTCTTTCGATTGGTTACCCACCTAAGGCAAAAGCGCCCAGCCTAACCAGCTATTTCAAATTTTGTGTTTATTTATTCCCTGGTTACCACCTAATTTCAGATTACCCAGCCCTTCATGCCATTTGAAATTTAGAGTTTTCCTTCTTTCGATTGGTTTCTACACCAGGATCTAGAGCAGAGTCCTACCACCTATTTAGCAAAATATTCAGGAGAGACGGTTCCATGACTTTCACAAGAACATTTGTTCGAAAGTGAATGCAATCGACTTGCGTGGAATCTTCTATCTTCGCCCGCAGATTACAATTACCGTGTCGTTATCCGTTTAACTACACACCCGTTCGATATAGTACAAAAACTGTTTGTTATATGAAGCGTAAAGATCGAAAGAGACTGAAAGGGAAGAGAGAAAGAGTAGGGTCGGAAAAGAAAGAGAACTGGCAGAGCAAATAGAAGTCGTTTGAAAAGGCAAAAATCAATGGAGCCTTCTGTTGTTTGAAAAAGGAATTTCGCGTAGGCAGAACGAAGACAATTTGGCTAAATGTAACAAAAGTTATAATTTATCCGTTAAGAACATAACTGGCATTGTTAGCAATTTCACAACAAAAAGGCTCACTTTCAAAATAATTCTGTTATCCCTTGTTGAAAGAACCTGGGATTGTGTCTGAAAAAAGAAAAAAATGATTCTAATAATAGTGAATTGATCGGTTCATTCTTTTTAAAATTCCTGCAACCGCAAATATGTTCCCGTGAACTGAATAAATGAATATTTTCAAACTGTTAAAGACATTAAAAGAGGAATACGAAGGCCGATTCCGACAATCTGGGTTTATATTTAATTTCGTCTTGTATTGTCCAACCTCTAAATGTTTTTTGTATCTCATAACAAAATCAAAGCAGTTTCTTTCTCTCGCTTATATCTATCTATCTATCTATCTATCTATCTATCTATCTATCTATCTATCTATCTATCTCTCTCTCTCTCTCTCTCTATATATATATATATATATATATATATGTTGAAACACTTTGTTAACCCTTACGCCCCTTATTGAAATAACTGCTTCAGCTGTTTCCATAGTAATAAATTTTACGAATGAATATGCTTATATAGATGCTGCGTAAATTTCAAGATGAGTTATTCCAAAAATTTCGCTTGAAGATGTAACAGACCTTGCTACTTTAATTCAATTTTATTTCAATAATTCTATTGAAGATTTTGGCTTTTGTTTTTGAAACATGAGAACTCTTATGTAGCGAAGGAATCATATTTTTTTTTAAGAAATAATTATAATTTAGACTCTACTTATGTATTGATCACTTTTTTCTAAAAATAAAAACAAAATTACTGAAGAACTTCGGATTATTTACCTAACGTGTTCTTTTTCCAATTTTTCTATATATTTGCCCCCCCACATACATATATATATATATATATATATATATATATATATATATATATATACATATAAATGTAAAAGTGAACATAGAAGTCAACATTTACAGGCGACAGTCGGTTTCATGCTAGATGCAATCCTCAGGCCACGAGTGGTGTTATTTTTCTCTGCTATTTATATATACGGTTCAGTGGTGCATTGTGGGTAGTCTATTTTGGCGGTCATTTTACTGGAAGTCGTTTATTTGTTTATTTATTTAATTGGGTTAAATTGATTTTCTTGTTTTTATTTATTTTTATTTTTTATTTTTATTTCTTATCTTATAAATTTATTTATTTTTATTTTATTAGGTAAGAATGACTACGAAACAGCCCTAAAAGATAGCGTTTTCCCAGCAACATTCACATACTCACCAGGGAGCACAAAAAAGGCCAACAGGAGAAGAAATATCATATGGTTCAACCCACCTTACAGCAAAAACGTAAAAACAAACGTTGGAAAAATATTCTTCAAACTCTTACACAAACATTTCCCGGAACCAAGCACCCTACACAAAATATTCAACAAAAACACAGTAAAAATCTGCTACAGTTGCACCGAGAACATGGCACAAAAAATAAAAAAGCACAACAGGAAAATTATCAACATGAACGCATTAAACCCACGTGCAACTACAGAATAAAGAACGAATGTCCCATAAACGGTAATTGTTTACAAAACAACGTAATATACCAAGCTACGATTAAATCACCAGATAATGAAGAAAAAGTATACATAAGAGTAATATGAAGGACCCTGGAAACAAAGAAATTATGTGCACAAAACATCTATCAAAAAATAATTATGTGAACAGCACAATGGTTTCTAAGTATATATGGGAAATTAAAAACAAAACGCACATCACACCAAAAATATCTTGGAAAATAAGGAAAAGGTCTTTAGCCTACAGCAACCAATAAACTTCAAAACTTTACTTGGAGGTAAAAATAGCTATCATTACCTTCTCGGAGTAAAATAAATTATTAAATAAAAGATCCGAGCTCATCTCAAAATGCAGACAGGAAAACAATTTTTTTTATTTCGTTACTTAAAAATCGAAAACTGAAAAAAATAAAAATAAAATAAAATAAAAAAGAAAGAAAAATAAACAAAATGACAAAAAATAAGTAAAATAAATTAACCCAAACAAATTACCAAACCACACCCGTTAGAATAGGCGAAATAGAATAAATAAATAAAAAATAAAAAAACAAAATCAATGAACCCAAATAATAAAGTAAATAATAAACAAATTATCAAACCATTATGACCAAAATATTAGTTAGACTATAAAAGTCAAACAAAAATCGGACGAAAAAAATAGCTATAACTTACTATAACGATAAAATAAAAAATAAATACTACGTAACTGAAAAATCGAAAACAGAAAAATCGAAATAAAAATAGAAAGTATAATAAATAAATAATAATTTCTAAATTCATCCAAATAAATAAATAAATCCAACAAACCGATTCCAATAAAAAAACTGTTAGAAAAAACAAATGAAATAATCAATCCAAATAAATAAATGAAGTAATAAACAAATTAAAAACCACTCCCACCAAAATAATAGCTAGAATAAACTACAACAATCAACCCCAAAATTGAATAAATAGCTTTATCTTCCCAAACCAAAACAAAACTATTAAATAAGCGATATAAACAAATTTTTATTACGTTAATAAAAACACCGACTAAAAATAAATAAAAACAAGCAAAAACAATTTAACCCAATAAATAAATAAATAAATAAACGACTTCCGGTAAAGAAAACCCGCCAAAATAGACTACCCACAATGCACCACTGACCCACATATATAAATAACCGAGAAAAATAACATCACTCGTGGACTGACGATTGCATATAGCATGAAACAGACTGTCGCCTCTAAGTGTTGACTTCTATGTTCACTTTTATATTTACAGACGGTCTATCTCTGATATTGAGCACTTTATCCAATAAATATAGCACATTTTAAGACTATATTTTTCATATATATATATATATATATATATATATATATATATATATATATATATACACTCACACACACTCATATATATATATATATATTTATATGATAAAAATATAGTTTTAAGATATGGCAGATTTATCGGTAAAAGTAGACAATATAACAGATACAGCCGATTTAAATATAAAATTTGCCTGAGGATTGTGTGTAAGGAAGGAACAGACCCCGCTGACGGTGGCCCATATTATATAAATACATACAATACCCTAAGGGAAGATTTCAGCCTGGAGAAATAAACTATATCCAATTTCAAATTTTAATTACGTAATCCCTATTCAACATAAATAAACAGTATTTGGAACTGGTATAGAGTAGGTCCTCCATTTGCTATTTTCAGTGCTTATATTCGATTTTTCATGGATTCGATCAAGTTATCAACAATCGCTTGGTCCGCATTTTGCCACTCCTTTAGCAATGTTTCTTTAAGGGTTGCCACTGATGTGATTGTGGGTGCACACTCTCGAAGTTTTCGGTCCCAAACTTGCTCTAGTGGATTATATCAGGACTTTAGGCAGTGACTTGATTCCTTACGATTCGTTCCAGGCCTTTGCATCTTGACTCGCATGACACGGCGCTCCATCTTTTTGATAAAGCAAGACATTCTTGTAAATCTGATTTGATTCAAATAGTCGGAGTAGTGCTTTCCCTAATATTTGACAAAATTTTGGACCATTAAACCACTCATCAACAAGAATCAGCTCAGGTTTCCACCCAAACCAGACAGCGCCCCACACCATTGCTCCAATACCTCCATGTTTTACGGTTGCCTGCAAACATTCAGTGTTCCAAGTATCATTCTGATTTCTCAAATTCGAATACTCGCAGAATTTGCTTTCATCTGACCAAATTACAGACTGCCAAATTTCATAATCTTTGCTCTCGAATTCTCTCGTCGAGACCATACACCTGTTCCTATTAACCTCTGAAATCAAGGGCTTCTTGCTTGCAACACTTCTTTGATAGCCTAGTTCTTTCAGAATGTTTCTCTGCGCATATTTCCATGCTGTTTGTGACATCTTTGACGCTCCGACGACGGTTTTTGATGACTTCCCTCTTCAGCGCCCTTTTCGACACGATGCTTGAACTTCCTGGACGTTGTTCCACACGACAACGGCCTTCTTCAATAAATTTCTTGATAATATTATTAACCGTTAGATGATTAACCTGGAAAAAAAACTAGCAATTTCTCTATTTGACTTGCCAATCTGATGCCATTCTATTATTTGACCGAGTTGAAATTTTCTTACTTTCGCGAACTTTCATTGCAAAATATAAGTCAACTATCGTTCATAGATTTGGAGTAGCTTGATACTAACACGGTATTGTCTGAAAAACTCAAACATGTGTTGTTAAGGACTACGGATATTTTCCGTTTACTAATCTTTTTTCCTATTTTTTCTTGCTTTCTCGCAAGTTTTATTTTTAGATATGTGTCTAAGTTGTTGAAAAAGACCCTAGTCCTTGGTGTTTTCCTGTGTGTTTTCCTGTCCTGGGTATGACGATAAGCAACATCCGCGTCCAGGGTAAGACGATAAACTACGTCCAACATCAAAGCCTCTGATCAGTTGGTTTTGAGGAGCGTGGAACCACCTCTTAATTGCTGGTGTTCCCATGTCTACCCTGACCTGGGGTGGTAGCACCTATTAGTTAGCCCAGAAACTGAGGTAAAAAGCATAACAAAAGTGTAAAAATTGGTTTTAATACCAGAAATACTTTGTTCAAAACATCATTACCAGAAATAAGTTTTTTGTAGAAGAAAAAATCGATAACCAGCAATATATTTTTGAAACAAAATGTTACCAGCAATACGTTTTTGAAAAAAAGATATATTAATAGCAGTAATGTTTTTAAAATGTTACCAGCTATACATTTTTGAGGAAAAAATATTACCAGAAATGGATTTTTGATAAAACAAAATATTACCAGGAAAAAAAAAAAGTTGTCGGAATTAAATAACCCATTGAGGTTGATATGCCGTAAAACGAACCAAACGAAACCAAACTGAGCGCTTCTGCTTGTCGTCAACCGTTTTCCAGCTTTGCTTATTATTTTATTTTGTAGACAATAGTTTTGGTATTTTGG
The DNA here is from genome assembly GCA_903632075.3 of Acanthosepion pharaonis. Classification (NCBI taxonomy): domain Eukaryota; kingdom Metazoa; phylum Mollusca; class Cephalopoda; order Sepiida; family Sepiidae; genus Acanthosepion; species Acanthosepion pharaonis. Next base: position 179,027 of record CAHIKZ030001010.1, read on the forward strand.
GGTTTAACAGCAAAATTGTCCAAATCGTGTAACACCATAAATATCCATTCCACAAAATGTTTAATAACTAAAGAACCACCAAAACTTATTGAGTTTCTTTTTCCAGGTTTTCATATGAGACTTTTAGCCATCTTGACACCAATTTATTTGAGAATCGCTGCAAAATTCTTTGGTTTATTCAATTAGAAATAGAACAGGTTAAAATTGTTTTGGGTCAGATCCACTGTCTTTCCAAATGAGCAGTGGCGAGAGGAAAAATATAATTCAGGCTTTCAGTAATGGTACCAACATTCATGCTATGGCTTCCGTCTTCAAAGACCATTCAAGAACCATGAAGAGAACGGTGAATAAGTTTAAAAAAGAGGAATATGAACCTGGAATATATATATATATATATATATATATATATATATATATATATATATATATATATATAAACTTGATTTCAATACTCATAAGCTTCCGTTCCTTATCTATGATTAATTAAGGATGAAGATGTCATTTTCATTTATGATCGATTTCATCTCGATTCTTCTGTTAAGCGTCAAGAGTAATTATACATTGTATTAGGTTGGTGCAAAAATAATGACGTAATGATGTCGTTTTTTGACGTTAAAAAATACGTCCAAAAACGACATTATTACGTCATTATTTTTGCCCCAACCTAATAGCTGCTCAAAGTAGAGTCAAACAGTATTATTAAAACCTAATAATAAATAATAATAAAAAAAAATAAAGCCCGGAGGAACCATGTATTAATATGAAATGATCTAGAAGCGGAGCTGTTCAATATGAGCTTCATTACCTGCAGGTCGACAGGAGTGAAAGCGAATGAGACGTTATTGAAGGGAAATGAGTAGAAAGGCCAATAAAGGAACGGGGATACTGGAAATAAAAAAGATGGCGACTGGCGTCGCCTTTAAAGGTGCAAGTGAATTAAATAATCGGAAGGGAGATCCACAGGCGAGAAATGTTAGAAAAATAACTTGTACAATTTGACTCACGGTTGCATCTAGCTAGTTCAAGAGTAAAACGGAGAGGCCCAATTGCCAATCGAGTATTACGCTTAGATTAGTAAAAAAAAAAAAAAAAAACTCATAAAATCAGTAACCATGAAAATAGTTCTTTTAGAAAGGACAGTGGGAAGCCATGTCACATCGGTGGGAAAGTGACTGAAGTCATAATGACAGGTCAGATTCGATTACATTAACACCCTTTGGATTGTGTCACGAATCTCAGGATATATAGCAGGAGAATCAGACCTGATATGGCAGTATTATTCAATTTACTTATATTGTGAAAAAAAAAAAGGAAAATAAAAGAGTATGAGCTTTAGTGAATGACCGGCCAATCTTCGGCAAGAAAATTACTATCTTGCATTCTAATCTTGGCTTCCATACATTACCTTGGTGGATCGTATAAATGAGAGGTAATCCCAGTATTATTTCGTCTTTTCTCTCACAAGCGATTTCTCTTTGTAGCCTTGATCTCATTACTTGTTATTTACTACGCTGAGTATAGCAGATGTCTACAAGTTTAACGCAGTTTGGAATGTGCCCCCCCCCACCAAACAAAAAAAAGATGAAAATATTTAGAAGAAAGCAGTTTCAAAATCGAAAAGAAACAGTTTTGGTCCGCCATTTTTTAAAAAAAATCATTTTACCCCAAGCAAGCTTACAATAAAACTATGATTCTGCAGATTAAGAAAATGAGACTATAGTGATAGGAAGGTGAGTAGAAAGGACAATAAAGATAGAAGGATACAGAAAATAAAAAAAAAGATGGCGACTGGTGTTGCCTTTAAAGGTGCAAATGAATTAAATAATCAGAATGGAAATCCACAGGCAATAACTTGTACAATTTGACTCATGGTTACATCTAGCTAGTTCAACAGTAAAACAGTGAGACCTAGTTGCCAATCAAGTACCACGTTTAAGTTCATGCAGGCGAGGCATTAAAGAATTTTTTTTTAGAAGAAGTCAGGGTGAAGCCATGTCACATTGGTGGGAAAGTGACTGTAGTTATAATGACAGGTCAGGATCGATTACACTACAAACCCTTTGGATTGTGTCAAGAATCACGGGATATATAGCAGGAACATCAGACAAAATATGGCGGTATTATTTACAGACAAATTCTAGATTTATAAATGTACAAGATGAATTCGGACGAGAAAGAGATTCTAGCATGTGTCATGAAACCAACTTTTCTAGCAGTAGATTTAGCAATTGATTCAATATAATCAATGCACTTCATGTCTATATAAAATGTGAGCAATAGAAAGCGTAATATACGCTCTACTGGAGTTTAGCACATTAAGTTTCTTTGTGGTGATTAACTGAAAGCAATATTGTTTTCAAGGCGTTCAATTCTACAAACCATTCCTTGCCTATTTGTCTATATTTTTGGATGAGGTATTATTTACATTATTCGGACTATTGTCCTCATCCTTGTCGCCATATTTATTACAACGTTTCGGCTGTTGTACGCTCCGGCCTTCTTCAGGTGCTTGGAATGTCAAACAGAACCCTTTATTTCGCTCACTGGAATAGACTGTTCTTGTTCCACGTGCCATGTTTAATGGATGTCAGTTAACAGTTATCTCCTGTTAATTTCCCTCTGAAAGTTCTCCACTGACTTAACCGGGTATTAAACTCACACTCTTTGGGTCCTGTCGTTGGATCTAACTAACGTCCTTATCCACTGTGCCATGTGTCCTTGAACATATAATACGTATATATTGCCATAGAATACCACTGACCGGACTTTTCGAGAGCATTTTCCAGTAGTAAGATTGGAGATAATAGTAGTTTCATCTGCATAAATCCCGAGTTCGGAACAGATGACATCGGAAAGTTCATTGATAAACATCAAAAACAGCGTAGAATTAAACATAAAGTCCTGGAAATGATCTAGAAGTATAGCTGTTCAACTCGACCTTAAAGAATCAATCAATTTTCAATCGAACATTTCTCTTACTTAAAACGTTATTTTTAGTCTATACCTATGTTTGAAATAAACCCCTAGTTTTTAGGAGTTTTGACGAATATTGTTCATTTGACGAATGGATACATTAATTCTTAGACGAGGCAAGAGTTCTTGACCAGTTTCATTCTGCCAGGCATAGAAGAAACGGTCTCTACAATCTTGGGCGGTTATAGCAATTCATTACGCCAAACCGGTTTCACATTTTTCTCTCATCGTGATCTGTCTACTAAGACCTGCAAATGCTCAACATGGCCCAGGTAATGAAATTGTAATGTTCGAGGAAATGACTAAGTTGATTAATTATATTATAATAACAATAATAATAATAATAATAATAATAATAATAATAATGATAGTAATAATAATGAAAATAATTGTAATAATAACAAATATGAGAATAATAATAATAATAATAATAATAATAATAATAATAAGAAGAAGAACAACAACAACAACAACAACAACAAAACAAAAAAACAATAATAGTAATAATAATAAAAAATAACACCTTGCTTTCATATTTGGGGCGAGCCCACTCTAGCAAAACTTATGAAAAAACGCGTCGGCTAAGATAAATTTCATTTTTCATCTTTATTAAATATACTAGCTTTTCGGCAACATTTAAGCTATCTCCTGCGGTGGGCTCTGGATAAGGCGTTCCGTTGTTCAGGAGTTTAAGTGTACTTAAGTCTTTGCATATTCTCAGCATTGGTAGCTCTCCTGGCTGCCGTTTTATCAGCGTTTTCCATGGGACTTTCTTTACCTAACTGGCTCTTTTCATTGCAACCTTGCCGTCTGTTTATGGAGATTCCAGTTTGCGAGGTATACTGCTGACGTGTGCAGCAGGCAGCAACAAACTCCAGAAGAATTCAAAACTGTTCGTTGTATTTAAGAACTGCGTTAATATTTAAGCTTACCTTTTAAAAGTTCAATGATAGTTCTTCTGCCACCACTTAATTTAAAGACAATTTCCTTTGCGTAGGTTTTTATTTTCCGTACAAACAATTATTTTATTTCATGGGTGATTTTCGTTGGATTTTGCAATTAATTTCTATTATTCCCAACTTTATTTCCAAATAGTTAACCTAGCACCATTCCTCGTCGCCAAAAAATACGGAAAAAATATCGCCGGAAACAATCGCGCTAATGAAAATTTTGTAATAAAAAATTTCTGTAACATTAGAGAGTTGTAAACTTTTAATTGAAAGTTAATTATATAAAAGGCTGGAACCCTAATATTTCATGGTTATAATTTATTTCATTGGTTCGTAATAAAAACTCAACTCCTCAGACTTATAACTTCAAAAAGAAAACAGAAAATATAGGATGGTGCTTCAAAAGATAGGGTGAATTTTTCGGTATAAGGACTTCTAATACAGATATTTATTTATTTTTTTTTGTTTTACTTCTTTTTCACATGGATTTAATTTCTTTTTCAGATTAAAAAAAAAACAAAAAAACTTTGAGAGTTTTAGCAATTAACAAAGATGGCCGACCAAGAAGCATGCTCCAGGATTCAACAGCGGTCAGTTATCAAGTTTTTGGTTGCTGAAGGGTGCAAACCAGTTGAAATTCATAGGAGAATGTCAACTGGGTATGGTGCCACATGTTTCAGTAAAAAAATCAGTGTGGCTAGACGTTCAATTACTTCAAACTGTGATCGAAACTCGACCGATTTGCATATATATATATATATATATATATATATATATATATATATATATATATATATATATATATTATTATTATCAGAATTGGCGCATATCTGATTTGTTGACCAAGATCTGGATATCGGTCCCTTTTCTTTCAATATCCATTGCCTTTGATGTAGTAGTCACGATATATAGCTGGTACGCAGATATTACGAAATTGGTACCGTTTGTTATAACTACATACATCTGCGTATTGGTCATATTGGTATATTTAGTATACAAAAGTACTATAATGCCTTTAGTAGCATAATGAAAACTATTTAGTGGATAACCTCGCACACAATTGTCAACGGAATAAAGAAGGCAAGAAATGATGTTTCTCGCCATCCCAACTGTTATATTACCTGACCTAACCCGTGCAATTCAGCAAGCCTTTTATCCCGGTTTTCATTCTCGCGTTTTCTTCGTGTTTATCGTCGTTTCTCGCCAATATATCGTTGTCTCCGCACCCCAATAACCCACACTCTTTCCCGCCGGACAGAGCGATTTCTCAATCTCTTTTCAGTGTTCTATCAATTCACTACAAAAACAAAGTGCACCAGATGAGAGCGAGAAAGAGGGCGAGCGGGATGTGGAATTCCTGGTGATGTCGGTATAGCTGTTAATGTAAATGTAAAAAGAAACGAAGCGTAGATTTAATATGATCGAGGTCGCGTCCGATGGCCGCTTCTAGTTTGGCGCGCCTTTCAAGAAAAAAAAAAACAAACCCTTTTATAATGGATGCTGTCCGTCGTCAGTCTAAATGTTGTAAAGTCTTTCTTATTGTGCCTTGCGATTTTGCAGAGTCTTTTTCGGTTCGTCATTGTGCGTTTATCTCTTTCTAATACCAATAAATAACGCAGCGAAAAGTTTTAAATACGTGCATGAATTTAAATAGCCGTCGTCGACATTATCTTGAAGACATTGCAAAAGGATATGCAGTTTCAATGTCAAATATGAATTTCTAGATGTAAGCATGGATGTGCGGGCTGCGTGATGATAACAGAATGAGAAAGAGATGAACTGTGTGAGAATTGATCAGAAGCACACACACACACACACACACACACACACACACACACACACACACACACACACACCTATATACAAGTCCTATGAGCAATACAATGGTACCCAGTCCAATAGGCAAATAAAATTCACAAATGCTGACTGTCATCGTTTCTCAATCTCAGGTAACCAACTCTCGCCACAAACGAGACTCCCGTTTGAATGAGCGCACCGTGCTTTCATGTACCTGACCAGCCATCGCACAGCCAATGAGCGCGCAGACCCAGCCATTAAAAATGGCTGCAAGCGACACCACCACTTCCGTCCACACGAAAAGCTCGCCAATTCGCCGTTTCCACACTCCATTGCAAAATATACACGAGCTCTGGCCATTTTGCTTCGCCGAGGTAAATCTCCGTTACATGAGCTGAATTCGAAATTCCACTCAAATTCGTTACATTTTGTTATGTGCAAATACTATGTGTTAATTAGTGGATAGACTGGGTCTTATAGCTTTGGTTGGCAATCAGTCTACCGCTGAAAGTAACGACAGCGTATTGCGGAAATTCTGCCAAATCACACATGGCAGCTAAGGGATGGAAGATGTTGACAAATCTGTACGTATATTGGGAAAATGGACAGAAAAAATTGAAAGCCAATTTCTAATTTTATGTTTTAATTATATTTATAATCTAGTGTAACCGTGCCGTCAAAAATTTGTTGATAACCAACTTCAGTGAACCAAAAATTATATTACTCTATGAACTTTGTTTTTTTTTGTATTTCTTGCATTTCCCATGTATTATCTTTCCTCCTTTTGATACGTTGTTCTGTTTCTTGTCAAAGGCATCCTTCCATTTGCATTCTCTTATCTTCTCTTCTTTCTCAATTTCATTTCGAATCCTTTCAGCTAAAAGTGCTCTCATAGTAGCTCTTATTGCATTAGCTTCTTCCTCTCTTACATTTTGTTTTCTTTGCGCTGCCCTATCCCGAAGGTCTAATTGACGCCTATTACCTTCTTCTTTTGTCTCATTAGTTCGCCCCTGAGCCTCGCGTCTCCTGGCTTGTGTTCTTATTTCTTCACGGCGTTCCTTTGATGCCTTTGAATAACTTTGCCTATTGGTCTCCCGCCGTGCCTCTATCAGATCCCGAGAGAGGAGCAATCCCTGACTTTAGTTTCGCTCTTACATAAATTTCCTTTCTTCAAAGAATCTTACCATTTTCTTCTGTTCACTGAACATATTTTTTCTTCGTAAATTCACAAGACAATATAAAACAATGGGAATTACTTAAATTTAATTTTACATTAATGGGGCAAGTTTGTACTGAATTGTAGATATCATTGCAAAGTAAAATATATTTAAATAATATGCAAGCTTGTAATTATAACCTATAATATTTATACTAAATTTATCTCTTAATAATTATTCACTTATATATTTAAATTTTAAAATATGCTAAATCTAGAACGCCATAATACGCATACTCAGATTAAATATACGTATAGCGACGTTTGGATTTTCTGCGTCAAAATTATCCGTTTTAGACCATATATATATATATATATATATATATATATATATATATATATATATATATATATGTTTGTGTTGTGTGTGTGTGTGTGTGTGTGTGTGTGTGTGTGTGATGGAAGCCTTATTAATAAAAACAAAAAAACAACACTTAATAATATTAACTTTGATCATGGACATGACATCTTGACCGTGTTTTGAAAAATGAAAACATTTCATAAAACATACATAAAACAAGCTATTTCTTATTTTAAGAGTTAATATATAATCCTTCAAAATGGATAAATGTATAGCCGAAAGCGTTCGGAAGAAAAAAAAAAGAACATTCGGACAATTTTTATATAATTTATCAACCGAAAAGAAAAACAAAATATTAGATCGCATGAGAAATTGTATAAAATCTAAATAAAATCACCTCGTCTGTCGTTTTCAATGAAATGAGCATGAAGGAAGGATTACTGCCTAAACACACAAATACATGTATATATATATATATATATATATATATATATATATTCTCTTAATACTTTATTTTAATAGATACAATTTATTCAAGTAGATGCTCCGTTTATTCATTAAATAATATTAATTACATTTACTATCCTGAATGTTCGAGAAATTTCGTAAAAAACATTTGTTCTCCAATAGAAATCGAACCTGTGTCATGAAAGGGGCCGTCACTTGATCTGATGTACTATGTTACTTACCTATACAGAAGCGTTTGGTTACTAAAATACAAATTAATGTTTTTAAATACACAATTTTGAGCAGATATGATCGATCGAGAAAAATTGTATCGATTAAAATAACGTAGAGAAAAAATATTAAATAATTGTCTCACTTTGTTCATTTTTAATATATATATATATATATATATATATATATATATATATATATATATATACCCAGATACATAGCGACTGATGGATTTTCTGCGCCAACTTTATCCGTTTCTACACCAAGATATGTGTTTGAAGGTAATTGCTACTTGTAAATAAATGCAATTGTACCAATGATCCATTGATTACACCTGGTATTATATGCATCGCTTTTTATTCAATATCCGTTCATCCAAATTATCTTATGCGTTTAATATAACAGCGAAATCGAAATATATCTTGGAAGAAATTATTAGTAACGGAACGACGATGACGGCGACGACAAAAGGCTATTTCAAAAACAATTTAAAGGAAGACGATCGCTTAGTAAGCAAAGATATCTGCGTGCTGTGACGTCCCTAAACACAGACTTCGCTCGCTCCTCGCTGCTTCGTTCGGGTGTCGCCGCTCCAAACGTGACGTCCGCCTGTTGTGTCAGTCGTGTTGTCCCGTCCTGTGACGACCAACTGGCTTGGTATCGGTCGCGGCACCCAAATGTGACGTTCTAACCTTTTGGTGATTCGGATGGGAATCTGGTTAGATTCGATATCAGCCTCGTCGTTCCCAACTCGCTTCCAACGTCTGGTTACCAAAAGTAACTGCGTTGATCTCCAGTCTGCCTACCACGTTGTGAATTGATCTTAGGCAGACGAAATCAATCGATCGCTAAGGGCCGTAATGCAAAGTTGGGTTCAAGCGAGGGTAGTGTCGCACAAATATGTATAAAAGAAATAAAATGATAACTCAAAAGTTCAAGGTATCAAAAAAAGGATAACAATACTTTATGTCTAGTTGCTGGATACGTAGGACTGCGTCTATCTCCCGGCTCGTTATATGGATTGTGACACGTTGTTTTTTTTGTTAGGCGAGTTTTAACACTTTAAGTTGTCTGTACTTCAAGAAATTGGTTCTTGGTGTGTCTTCAGGCGAAAGTCGAAAAACTTATTTTGGTGGTATGGATCTAAGTCGCTCTTCAAAATAAATTGTTCTTGGATTGAAGATGAGTTCGGAAGTTGCGCGAATCTTAGTCAGCTGCGAGGCCTGCTACAACTGAGCACTCTGAATTCTTCGGGAAACTCTGCCGGACTCTACTCCACTGAGCTTTACTCTACTTAACTGATTTCTGCTCGCTGCGACTTTGCTTATATGGACGCCGACAAAAACCGGGGTGGGTTTGTCAGCGTTGGAGGTTCCTCGATAATTCTAAATACATATTCACTTCTTTTATTTTTGGTTAGGAATTTTCCACTTCTTTCCATTTTTGGAAGTCTTTTCTTACTCTCACCTTCTCACCATACTTCAGAGGGGCGTCAACGGTCCTCCCCACTTCTTCGTAGCAACCTCTCATACCCATCCTCTAAATGGGCGGCGGCGGCTTCCCTCCTTGCGTCACGTGATCACCTCCGGCCAATGATGTCCAGCCGGGCGTGTGCGATCCAGCTGGCATTGTTTCAGGAAGAAAAAAAAATATATCTTGCTCAAAAAAAAAATTATCTTTTCTTTTCCTTTTCTTTCCTTGATCGCAGCTTTCATCTTCTCTGGCCGCCAACAGAACAATGCGACCAGTAGTGTGATAACCTCTATTCTCATCTGGACTTCGTCAGTCAGATTTTCGCTAATTATCAGAATGGGTGGTCGTCCAGCAAAACACAGTCGACCGTCATCTCGAAAAAACAGTTCCATTATTCTAGTCATTCTTGGGGCCAATTTCTGATAACATAGTTTTGTTATCACAACCGAACTATAGATGTCTTGTCAAAAAACGGTCAGTCGTTACTCAGGGTTGGTTTCGTATTGCGGCTTAGCAGACGACACAGTTAATTTTTCTTATCTATCCAAAGCCCTGTATTTCACCTGTTCTTTGTCAATTATTAAAATAACATTTTCAATTGGAGTTCTCTTAGCTAGTCGGTCTGTGGTTTGCTAATTAGATGTTTGGCAGCATTAAGCGGCTGTTATCTATCCCCGATAACCCAAGTTCGTCGCCAGAAGATAGTCGATTCTCTTATCCACTTAGAATTTTTCTGCAATGGTAATGACACGTTTTAGCCATTTGCTACTTATCAAAATAACATTGTCAAAGGCCCTAGTCGTGGGTGGTTTATTTTTTATCATCTACGCTTAAGTCTCGTCTCTCTTTTCCTTTCTCTTTTTCCTTTCTTTTTTTTTTTTTTTTGTCCTGTTAAATGGTGTCACAGTGCATCACACGAAAGACTACAATAGATAAAACTGCAATCTAGAAAAAGTAGGAGTAAACGAATTGATTAAATAAACGTTTCATTTTTCTCGAGAAATAATTTTCTTTATATGCACATAAATATTTTTTTTATAGATCATCAAAACGGATAAAGGAAGGAATCACTGATAAATTTACTAAGGTGATTTATCTCCTTTGAAAGAACAGATGGGACAGAAAATATATAAATAAATACATAGTTATGATTATTATATGGTTTGATATATATTTATTTAATTATAAAATCTTTCTAATAAAAAAACATTTCAGTAAAATAGATTTATAACGTCAAGTAACTTTTATGTCATTTACCAGTATTGATGCGCAGTTTCCTTCCTAGTCTTTTGTTTAATGCAGTGCGGTTAGTCAGCATCTTTATTATGTCCTTCATTCCTCTACGAATTATATGTGCAATCCATTTTAGTTGTTGCTGTCGTTGAAGGTCTTCAAATTATGTGGTATCTCTTATTTGGTAAAAATGTTTGTGAGTCCATAGCGCCAGTTCAAACGATTTGCAGAAGGGTGATATTCGCTATGAGTTTCAAGCAGCATTCGGTAGAGGCTATTTGTAATCGTTGATCTGATCTCAGTTTAGTTATTTTAAACGTGTCTGGCCCCATACATATCATCCACATGAAGATTTAATCTGATGGGGCTATTTAAGATCATAACTTGAATCATTTGGTATAAGTTCACTTCCATTATATATATATATATATATATATATATATATATATATATATATATATATATATATATAAACATAGGACATGGGTCATATAAATATTTACGGATTCTAGTTTTTTTTCATTCATATATATATATATATATATATATATATATATGTTATATATATATATATGAATGAAAATATATATATGAATGAATGTAAAATATATATATATATATATATATATATATATATATATATATATATATATATATATATATATATATATATATATATATATATATATATCGGGGAAGCTCGTACCGTGACCCTAGACATCTCCAAAACGTTTGATAGTGTTTGGCATGCCGGCCTTCTTCGCAAGCTCCAGGGTTATGGCATTACGGGTCGATTGTTTGACCTAATACAATCATTCCTGTCTAACCGTGGATTGAAGATCGTTCGCAACGGATTCTCCTCCAGTTCATATCCCACGAACGCAGGTGTTCTTCAAGGATCCATCCTAGGCCCCCACACTATTCCTTATCTACATAAATGACCTTCCTGATGCCATAACTTCCCAAGTTAGCATCTACGCGGATGGCACCGCAATTTATTTCTGCCTCAAAAAGAAATCTAGTGTCACTGACAAAAATAACCTGGCCGTGTGTCTCGAAAAGGACCTCCAATCAGTTGTGAACTGGGGCAGGAATTGGCTGGTCAACTGTAATGCTTCAAAAACAAAACTGCTCTCTATTAATCACCACAGAGATCCTTCCCTGTCCTCCATTAGAATGTCTGACGCTCAACTTCTCGAGATCACCTCTCAGCGGCTGCTCGGTCCCACGTTGACTGCTGACCTGAAATGGAACAAATACATTGAGTCAATTGCTTCGTCCTCCGCAAGGAAAGTTGGCTCCCTGTGCCGCGCAGGGAAATTTTTCTCCCCAGAATCGATCCTCCAGATCTACAAATCAACAATTCGCCCTTGCATGGAGTATTGCTGCCATATATGGTTTGGAGACCCTTCTGTTTGCCTCGGGGTTCTTGATATGCTCCAGAGGCGGATATGCAATATAATTGGCCCTGCTCTGGCATCACGTCTACAGTCACTTTCTCACAGACGCGCCGTCGCCTCTCTCTGTCTGTTCTACAAATACTTTCATGGAAACTGTTCCGAGGAGCTGCATTCGCTGGTTCCCAGACTTCATGAATTCAAGCGCCCTACGAGACTGGCATCCCGCTCTCACACTTTCACTGTCGAAACTCCTAAATGTAGCCGTCTCTTCTACGCCAATAGCTTCATATCTCGCACCTCTCGCCTGTGGAACTCCCTTTCCTATTCCAGTTTCCCTGAGAGCTATAATCTCCAGCTATTCAAATGTAATGTCAATCGACATCCCCAATTGCCTTGATCTATCCACTACCCTTCGCCTCATCCTTTCTTCTATCACTCCCTCTCTGATCTTGCTCCAAATTTCTTGTAATCCTTTGCGTCCTAGTGACTTCTCGCCTTGCTTGGGGTGAAACGCATATATATATATATATATATATATATATATATATATACCTAGTGAACCAGACAAAACCTACGTTTTCACCTGAACGGATCGTCAGGAAAAGTAAGGCGATCCGTTTAGGTGAAACCTAGGTAGGTTTGTCTGGCTTACTAGGTGTATCTAGGTCTGCTCTACGGTTGTATTGAGGTCTTTTGTTAGTTGTTTACTCGTATCGGGGTTTTTTTCTTTGGGGCTTCAAACCTGTATCTGGGCGATTTTTTTCGACAGACTTTCATGTTTCTAGCTCTTTCTTTTTTAACACCTTTTTTCCCTCGATATTGATTTGATTATTAGCAAATCAAAATTCGAGGTTTTTTCGAAAACTAGTCTAGTTATCTATATTATATATATATATATATATATATATATATATATATATATATATATATATATATATATATATATATATATATATATATATATATATATAAAAACGAGAATCTGTGAATCCTTATATGACCTATGTCCACTGTGTTTACAAATAAAAGCTGCAGATTATAAAATTTCCTAAAAAAAGTTCTGCTAATCCAAAGAAATGAATTAACTGTTTATGTATGCATTGCTTAAATTCTATATTAAAATATAGTCAAACGAATTTTTCGTAAATAATTTACACATTGAAATTACATAGTCCTTATTTTATTAGTATATAATGGCCCTCATGACTTTAATTACGCCTTGTTTTACCTCCTATTCAATATAAGTAGTATCGCATATTAAATTTCCATAAAGAAAAATTAAAATTACCTATTCGGCTCCTTTAAGAAGTTTCTGTATTCTAAAAAAATTTTGAAAATTCCCAAAAATAATTTTTAACTCTATATCTAATTCACCAAATGTGAAATCTGTATTTGTTCGCCGATATCAATTCATCAAGACTTGAATAAATAACCCACTTCACATCCTCCCTCTGATCTTATTTTTCATTATTCTCTTTCAGCTTAGATCTGGCTTTAAATGGTTAATACAGACATGCCCACAAGTAGATTTGTTAATTCTGATATTAGGTTTCCCCTTTCAAAAGAGGTAACGATTTGTTTTTAAATATCCGAAATAAATCATTTTTATTATATGTTATCTACCATCGCACGAAGACGAACAATTATAGTTCCGAAACATGAAAGTTTTTGTGTAGCAATGTAAACTGTTTTTATTGCAATCCAATATAATAATACTATTTTAATATATATATATATATATATATATATATATATATATATGCGTGTGTTTGCTTGTTTGCGTGTGTAGGTCGTGTGTGTATGTGAGTCTGTGTATTATCATTCTAGATAATTTCAATAGATTTATGTAATATTAGAGACATTACATCAATTCTCTGCAAAAGTATCACCAAACGTCAGATTCCAACATAAGCATTTATTGACCAATCAGCGATGTTGTCTCAAACTTCATTCAAGATTAAGAAAAAAAAAAAAAAAAACAACAGACAAATATTTCCGTCTCGTATATTAAAAAATAAATGCTCAAATCCAGAAAATGATTAGCAATTTTTTCCCAACTAAAAATCGATATTAAAAATTGAGAGATATATTTATTAACCATTAGAACTTCTGAATTTAATAAATATAACATTTAACTTGCTGTGACCAGTTTACTTACCTGATAGATAGCATAAAGTAAATTAGTCTAAAGTATAAATTCGACCGGAATATAAATAGTTCTGATTCCACAAATTTTCGTGCTAAAGTTTGTTTTGTAAATTATACCTATCTAAGCCAGATTGCGAAAATTTCCGAGCGACACATAGGTCATTGTACTAATATTAATGAGCTGATAAACTGCCTGCTGATAATACACACACAAATAATATAAGTTAAATTGTTGATTTTACCGTGATAATGTGACACATGTCATTCATTCTATACTAACAGAATTAATTTATTTTGTGCTGTTAAAAACATTTGTCGTATGGACTTTGTTTGTGAGGAACATTATAATTTGTTTCTTTCAGCTAAGAAGAAAACAATTTTTTATAGTTAATAATAATGCGGAAGATTATCTCTCTTCTTAGCTTTTCACACTCTTTTGTCCTCTCTCTCTCTCTCTCTCTATATATATATATATATATATATATATATGTGTGTATATATATATATATATATATATATGACAGCCTGTGTCTGTGTGTATAGGCATCAATGTTTCAGCTATCAATGTAAGTTCGTTTGTATATATGTATACTTCAGTTCTTATTGTTTCATATTTATGCTTACATATATATACATATATATATATATATATATATATATATATATATATATATATAGAGAGAGAGAGAGAGAGAGAGAGAGAGAGAGATAGCGAGATAGTCTGTGTCTGGGTGTGTCATAATATATGTTCACATATGTATAATCGTTAAAAATTACATTTTACAAACACCCACCTACTATATAAGTTTGTATCTACCAATCTATCTATCTATCTATCTATCTATCTATCTATCTATATGTGTGTGTGTATAAGTGTATGTTTATGTGTGTGTGAGAGAGTGTGTGGGCTTGTGAGTGTGTGGGTTTGGCTTTGTGAGTGTGTGTGTAGGTTTGTGTTTGTGTGTCTTTGCATCTTTCTGTTTTTCACGAGAGTTTTTGGAAACACAAACATATTTAGCTTGACTCTTGTTTACTTCTAAGATGTTCAAGGAAAAACGAATTCCCAAACTTCTACTTTCCAAAATATCTTTAATTTAAAACAACAGACTTACAAAATATATCTGCATATGTTTAAACCTCAAGGGTTGTTTGTTAAGTAATGTGGACTACCGAGTTGCGTAAGAAAAAAGTCAAGAAATACCTGTTTGCAGATGACTCTATTAACACATGAAGTTCTTTTCCAATAGTGGTTACCTTATCTGCACCAATTGACAGCACTTAAAATGAACATTCGGTAGTCGTGAGTGTTAGTACAAGGCCTGGAAGGAACAGGCGATTAAAGAATATTTGCTAAGTGAAATGAATATGATATCGTTAAGGTATTGTAAAATATTGGGAGATTGCTAATAAAATATTCTCAGAATGTATATTGCAAAAGGTGATCTTCTGTTTGAGTTTGGACTGCATTAGAAGCCGGTTCAAGCAAGGATATAAAAGTGATAGAAATTATTAGGAGGATTTGAGAGAATCATAATTAAGTAATTCATCTATCACTTGTATGTCCTTACTTGAACCGGCTTCTAATGCTCTGGATGGAGCGAATTGAGGAGAAGTAGTCGTGGCTCGTGGGAACACGGCCCTATGGGTAAGGGAAACTCGGATGAGTTCCACCACTGAGTATGTGATCAAGCGGCGCTATATCGAGTCTACTTCGCTACCTCTTCAAGGTTCGTTGTAACAGTTGGTATGACGTTTGCCTGATAACGTATCTGTCCGGGTTTCAGTTCTCGGTAGTGGATGCACACTGCTGATGAGTCCCAAATATAGGACGAAACTCATTCTGAATCTCCTAATAATGTCTATCACTTGTGTTTCCTTGCTGGAACCGGCTTCTAATGCTCTGGAATATCTGATCGAGCGGCGCTCTATCGAGTCTAATTCTTTAGCTTTTCGTCATCGAGCACCGTTGGTACAGTTGGTATGGTGTTTGCCTCCTATCGTAAATTGACCGCTGCTCTGGAAAAGCATCTCCAATCAGTGGTTACATGATGCAAGCATTGCCTCGTGAATTTTAATGCACCCAAAACAAAACTGCTTTCATTTAGTCACCAGAGATATTTTTTTTTTCTGTCTGCCATCAGAATTGGTGATTCTAAAATTCAGTAGAACAAAACTCTATGCAGTGTTGGATTCAACTTTTCGACACGGAAGGAATATGTTGAATCAATTGTTACGACCTACTACTAACAAAATTGGTTCATTGTGTCCTACCAGAAAAACACAGTTATTGATCTGCCATTCGTCTGTCTGGTGTTGCTACTATATATCACGAGATTCTCGATAAAACCCCAAAGAAGGATCTCTAATGTAATCGATCCTGATCTGGCATCGTGTCTTCCGTCACTTTCCCACCGGCGTGGCATGTCTTCCCTCTGTCTTTTCTATAACTTCTTTTCCTCGTAACTATTTTGATAAGTTTCTTTTCTATAGTGACTATATATATCAACTTAATTTCAATCCTTCATGAGCTTTCTATCCTTTAGCTGTGATGAACATTTCATTTTTGTTAATGATCGAATTCATCAGGATTCTTCTGTTAAGTTTGAACAGTAATTATACATTATTATTATTACTCAAAGTTGAGTCCCACAGTGTTATAAAAAACTGCGGAGAATTCCAATAAGATATCTTTAATCATTTATAAGATACAATGGTTCAAAACTTAATCTAACAATTGTAAAATTTAATTTTACACGATTTGAATAATTTTTCAGTTACATCCTTTAAATCCCAAACTGCGCTAATTTAACAGAGTGCCGCAATAATTTTGAAGCGTCGATACACTTCCCACACTCAGCTTCTAGGTTAAGACCACATGCTGTTGAGCGCTATTCCAATGGGCGACATACGTTTCCGTGACGCGATGCCATTTAGAATCTAAGCTGCCACGTCTGACGCTCTATTTTAATAAAAACGAATAAGAAAAAGAAAAGTCCTGTGCGTTAATACCATTTTATGTACTAGCGTGGGAACACAGAGAAGACAAGGATGGCAACCATACTCTGTTCTCCTTATCGTAATTATCTTCATTCCTTACATCATGGGCATTCTAACAATAATGCCCCATTTTAACAATAATGCCCTGCCTTAAGTGGCTCTCGGGCCTTTTATTATGTGAACTTTAATATAAAATATTACTTATTTCTTCCTCGATGCTTACATGTACACTCTATATTGTTCTTAGAATTCATTGGTAGAACCACATCTTTCTGGCTTTAAGTGGTTTCTCCCTTTCTTCACGATTTTTCAATCATTCCAATTCTTCTGGAAATAGCTGACGTGTATTTCCCTCAATTCTCGTATATTCTTCCATCGATTGGACTTTTTTTTTGTTCTGGCCGGTCTGTAGCCAATATTCGAATACACATTTCCCGCTAATCAATGTTCTATTAACTAAATCACTTCACATTCAACTTCTTTGTCCTTATCTTCTTCTTATGTCTATATTTTACGCCCTTTTCTCTACATATCACTGTCCCCTATTATGGGTTTGAGTAGGATTCCTTACAATGTTTCATTATCCAAATCATCATCATCATCATCACTATTATTCTTTGGATTGACTGAGGCTTATTGAGATTCCATATTTTTCTTCCTCTTTTTCTTCCTTCTCTCGCCTGACTATGAAGTTAATACCTTTTGTTATAAAAACAAAATCCCTACTTTCTTTCTCCCCCGATTTATTGTTGTTCTTCCCCACTCTCCTTTACTTCTTCATCATTTTCTTCTTCTTCGTTCTCTTGTGCTATTGTCAAGGTATTACTTTCTTTACAAAAACAAAGTACCCCGTACAATGTATCCTCGTACACTTTGGTGTCATTCCTTCTCATATGCTTTCTTCTTCTTCTTCTTCTTCTTCTTCTTCTTCTTCTTCTTCTTCTTCTTCTTCTTCTTCACCGCCTTCTTCACTTCTTCTTCTTCTCCACCACCTTCTTCTTCTTCTTCTTCTTCTTCTTCTTCTTCTTCTTCTTCTTCTTCTTCTTCTTCTTCTTCTTCTTCTTCTTCTTCTTCTTCTTCTTCTTCTTCACCGCCTTCTTCTTCTTTTCTTCCTTCACCACCTTCTTCTTCTTCTTCTTCTCCACCTTCTTCACCACGTTCTACTTCACCATCTTCTTCACCGCCTTCTTCTTCTTCTTCACCGCCTTCTTCTTCTTTTCTTCCTTCACCACCTTCTTCTTCTTCTCCACCTTCTTCACCACGTTCTACTTCACCATCTTCTTCACCACCTTCTTCTTCTTCACCGCCTTCTTCTTCTTCTTCTTCTTCTTCTTCACCTCCTTCTTCTTCTTTTCTTCCTTCACCACCTTCTTCTTCTTCTTCTTCTCCACCTTTTTCACTACGTTCTACTTCACCATCTTCTTCACCATCTTCTTCTTCTTCACCGCCTTCTTCTTCTTCTTCTTCTTCTTCACCTCCTTCTTCTTCTTTTCTTTCTTCACCACCTTCTTCTTCTTCTTCTTCTTCTCCACCTTCTTCACTACGTTCTACTTCACCATCTTCTTCTTCTTCGCCACCTTCTTCTTCTTCGTGTCCTATTGTCAAGGTATTACTTTCTTTACAAAAACACCGGACTTTCCTCGTACTCTTTGTTGTCCTTATATACTCTTCTCTGCCTTCTTCTTCTTTTTCATCATCATCTTCTGCTCCTCCTCCTTCTACTTCTACTTCTTCTCCACCTCTTCTTCCTCCTCCTGCTCCTCCTCCTCCTCTTCTTCTTCTTCTTGTTCGTTCTCTTGTGCTATTGTCAAGGTATTACAATATTACAAATATAAACAAAGTGCCTATGTCATTTCTCGTACACTTTTTACTTCTTTTTCTTTTTCTTCTTCCTCATCTTCTTTTTCTTCTTCATCCTCGTGTTTATCTTCTTCTTCTTCTTCGTTCTCAAGTGCTACTGTCAAGGTATTACTTTCTTTATAAAAATAAAATAGGTAGACCATTTCTCGTCCACTTTCTATTTTTTCTTCTTCATCTTCATCTGCTTTTCCTCATCCTCTCCTTTCTCTTCTTCATCTTTTTTCATCCTTTTCCATCTTCTTCTTCTTCATCATCTATTCTTCTTCTTCTTCCTCTTCTTCTTCTTTGTTGTCTCGTGCTACTGTTACGGTATTACTTCCTTTATAAAAACAAAGTAACTCCTATTTCCTCTTACTCTTTTTGTCTTTATTCTCTCTCCTCTGCTTTCTTCTTCTTCTTCTTCTTCTTCTTCTTCTTCTGCTTCTTCTCCACATGTTACTGCAAAGGTAATACTTTCTTTATAAAACCATTCTTCTTCTTCTTCTTCTTCTTCTTTTTCTTCCACAAATTGATTATTCTTTTTCATTTTCTAAATTGATTATTCTTTCTTCGCATTTTATCTCCTATATCTCTTCCTTCTTCAATTTGCTGAACGGTATTTACTTCTTCACAACATCATTATTAATAATTAACATTTCTTTTTAACCTGCATTACTTTATAATCGTATATGGGATCATAACTAATGATCTAACCTATGTGATATCTGCCTTGTTCCTATTTAATTATACAACAGACAGCTATTAACAACAATAAAATTAAAACTTACCTAGCCAAAACTCTTCGGAACATATGGTAGGTTTATGTCAGATTTGTTTTAGGATTTCCTTGAGGCATAGTGTACCAGGGATGGTGTTGATTTCTTTTTGAGTTTCCTTTCTTTATCAGACCCAGAGCTCCAATCACAGCAAGAAGGTTTTTTTTTTGGTTTTTAAGCGTTCCATTTTCATATTTCCAACTCCAGGCTTTTGTATATGCTTAGTTTTTCAAAAAAACTTCGCAGAACGGTTTTTGTCACTTGGTACGCTCATGTCAATGTTCTTCTTCTTCTTCTTCTTCTTCTTATTATTATTATTATTATTATTATTATTATTATTACTTTCTTTTAATTTCTGTTGCATACTTATTTTCCGCCGGGTGCCAACCAGATACCTAAGGTCAGAAATAGCTTCATCATATTTTCACCTGAACATTTTTGTAAAATATAAAAATTAATCAACCTAATATCATACATATTTTATATAGATAAAGCCCTTCGTAATGTGTGAGCTGTAGTTGCAGGAATAGGTTTTGTATTTGTATTTGTATGGGCAACTAGTGATCCGTTTATTGAGGCTGTCAGAACCCTTTAAAAAAAAATCAAGGCCCCAAACATAACTAGTGTTATTGATGTCTTCATGTGTTTGATTTCCACTTCATGATCCTCGTATTTTGATAGATTTTTATGATATTCAAAGATACATTACTCTCTGCAGGTAGGGCCATGTCAATAATAAAGTAGATTTTGTTCTTGTCCTGTTTGATCAATATATCTGGACAATTAGCTTTGATTGTTCGCTGTCTGTGTGTTTGTTTTAACGTCCCATAAAATGTTACTGGTGCTGTGTCTGGATGGTGTTACAAATTTCATGCAGTTTCCTCCATATTAATTTCTTGCACATTCCTTCTCATAAATCTTACAGAGTTTTCAATGCCGATATTGGTACAGTGTATCATTCCGAGTTTTATATTCGATGGATGCTAATACAATATTATTATTATTATTTTTATTTCCTTTGATTTCTGGCGTTTACACATTTCTTTCCGGGCCCCGCCCAGGGACATAAGGTTAGAAATGGCATCATGACACTTTCCACTGACAAAAAAAAATACTTAGATAAAGCCCTTCGTAAAGTGTGGGCTATATTTGTCAAAACAATTTTTTGTATCTCTTTATTGGCATGGACTACCAGGAATCCCTTCGATTAGTCTACTGGAATCTTTTCCAACCATACCTAGAGCTCCAACTACAACATAGATTGATGATGTTTTCACATTTTTGAGATTTCTATTTCCAGGTCCTTGTATTTTGACAGCTTTTTGAATATCTTCAAAGATGCATTCCCTTCCATATCAATAAGGAGGCATTTTTTTGTTTGTGGTCTTTAATAACAGTGTCTGGGCGGTTGGCTTTGATTGTTCTGTCAGTGTGTATTGTGTAGTCCCATAGAATTGTAACAGGTCCTATCTCCGTAACCGGGTCTGGGTGATGTTCATACCAGTTTCTTTCAGTTTCCTTCCCGTAGAAGTCGTAAATTTTCCAGTGCAGATATTGGCCCACTCTGTCATGCCGGGTTTTATATTCAGTGGGTGCCAATATCGTGCAACCTGATACAAGATGATCAATCGTTTCTGGATATTTATCACAAAATCTGCATTTTGGGCCAACACAATATTTTAATATGTGTGCTTGATAATTTCTAGTTAACAAGAACTGATCCAGTGCAGCAAGGATAAAACCTTCAGTTTCAGCTTTCAAACCTGCACTACGTCGCCACTGATGGGTACGGGTTTTGTCTACGTCAGCTTGTTAGGGTACAGGCAGAGTATTGGCCATGAAACGGTTTACCTTGCCATTGTTTCTGTATCTGGTCGGTTGCATTTGTCTTTGCATTCTTTTTTAAGTATTTTGCAGCTTCAGCCGGTGTATTGTGCTTTACTTGTTTTCCTGCGCCCATTTGGAACTCATTATTATTATTATTATTATTATTACTTCATTTGATATCTGTTGTGTATAGATTTTCGTCTGACTACCAATCAGCGACCTAATGTCAGAAATGGCTTCACGACATTTCCCATAGATCCTTTTTTGGAAAAAAACCCCTAAAAAACAAACAAATGAAAACCTTAATATCATACACATTTTACATAGATAAAGTCCTTTGTGAGGTATGAGCTGTACTTTTAAGTACATTTTCTGTCTTTATTTAAGTCTTCGACTAACAGGGATCCCTCCAATGTGTCTATCGAAACATTTTCCGTTAAAACCGAGGGCGCCAACTACAAATGGTATTGTTGATGTCCTCACGTGCCACATTTCTCAGATTTCGATTTCAGGTCCTTGTGCTTTTTTGAATAACTTCAAAGATACATTGCAGTCTGGAGAGACTGCCATGTCAATAAGAAATCATATTCTGTTCGTGTGGTCTTTGATCACGATGCCTGGGCGATTACCTTTGATTGTTCTGTCTCAGTGAAGTGTAAATTCTCGTAAAATTTTTACTGTTCTAATCTCTGTAACCGGATCTGAGTGGTGTTCATACCAATTTCTTGCAGATTCCTATCGTAAAACTTGCAGATTATAAATGCAGATGTCATGCCTAGTTTTTATATTCAGTGTGTGCCAATACCGCGCAACTTGATACAAGATGGTCAGATGTTTCTGGATATTTATAATAGAATCTACATTTTGGACTAAACAATTTTTTCAGTACGTACTCTTCGTAATTTTAGTTAGCAAGCATTGGTTCTGCGCAGCAAGAATGAAACCTTCGGTTTCATTATCTGTCTATATTTCTGAGATGAGGTATGATGTACATTATTTATATTATTCAGACTATTGCCCTCATCTTTGTCGCCATATTTAATACAACGTTTCGCCCGTAGTACGCTCCGGCCTTCTTCAGGTGGTTGACATGTCGAACTGAACCCTTTATTTCGTTCACTGGGGTAGACTGTTCTAGTTCCACGTGTCGTGTTTTTAATGGTTGTCAGTTATCAGTTATCTCCTGTAAATTTCCCTCTGAAAGTTCTCCACTGCCTTAACCAGGTATTGAACTCACACTCTTTGGGTCCTGTCACTGGATCTCACTAACGCGTCTATCCACTGTCTGGATGATTGTGTGAATATCTGGGTATTATAAACCTAATGTCTTCAGCAACCGATTTTTTTCAGTGCTCATATTGCAATTTTTGTTGTTATCACTCATGTTTTTATTACAGCTCATATTGCAATTTTTGTTTATCGCTTTTCTTTGGCACTGCTTATTACTGGTTCCCATATTGTATTCATTTCTATGCTTGGTCGGTTCGGGAGATTTTTGTGGCCTAGCATATGTGCTGATTCCTTAAGTTTACGAATTTTCCAATGGTGTTCCCTGTCTATGATCTCAATATGATCCCATAGAGGGCGGTGATCTCCCTTCTCTCTCCATATGTGGTCAGCCACACCTGATTTTTCTACTTCCCCTCGTGTTACAGCTTTCTGGTGTTCTTGAAACCTTACCTTGAGGGGACGGCCTGTCTCTCCTTTATATTCCTTTCCGCAGCTGCACAGGATAGCGTACACACAGTCTTTAGTCATGTTCTCCTCTATGGGGGGTCTTATTCGGGAGAGATATCTGCGAAGTGTCGTCAAGCTTTTGAATGTGGTCCTGATGTTATATGGACCGCAGATCCTTTGTATTTTCTCTGATAACCCCTTCACATAAAGCAGGCAGACTGTTTTCTGAGGGTTGTTGTCCTCCTCCTCTTGTACCCGCCTATCCCAGTTTTGGGGGGGCTGCTACCATGTACCCAGGGTAGTTGTTACGTTGTAGGGTACTACTTATACGGATCAATTCTTTATCCAATGTCTCTGGGTCGCCACTTATGACTTTTGCTCGGTGTTGTAAGCAACGGACGATCCCTTTCTTTACGCTGTATGGATGGTGGGAGTGGAAATTGAGGTACTGTCCGGTGAATGTCGGTTTACGGTATACGGATGTCTTGAACCCATGCTCTGTTCGAGATATTTGAATATCCTCAAATTAGAGTGTGTTGTTACTCATTTTCTCCACTGTGAACTGTTTCGAAGGTCTTATTGTATTCACATGGTGCAGCAGAACCTGAACAACTTCCTGGTGGGGCCAGAGTATGAAGGTATCATCTACGTACTTTAACCCTATAGTTGGCTTTAGAGATATAGATTATAATGCCATTGCTGTTGATAATGGCGAGCCCTTTGCTCAGCCCTCATCCTGTCGATATATGTGTCATCCCATCCCGAAGTGTGTTGTTTGTGTACAGAAAGTCTACATCTCCATCAGATTATCTATTGGAATACTGGTCCGTTCTCCTAGCGATGGGTCAGAGGCCAATCTGTCTCTGACTACTGAGAGCGCCTCCTCTGTGGGTACCTTGGTGAACAAACTCACCACGTCTAAGCACACCATCTGGTTGGATAGGATGGAAGCATCTTTGATTATTTCCACGAAATGGGCAGAGTTTCGGACATATGAAGGAGACTTTCCGATTAATGGGTCAATTATATCTAAAAGGAAGCGACTCAGAGGGTGGCACACAGAGCCTTGGAATCTAACAATCGGCCTGAGCGGAATACAATCTTTGCGAATCTTAGGGAGACCGTATATGTGAGGTAGCATGGTGTAAAGCTGCGATAACTGCCAATACATCTTAGGTGCGAAGTGATCCTTGTTCTTGATTAGGATCTGTGACAGTTTGCGTTCCGTTTTCATTGTAGGATCCTTTTTTACTTTGCTGTAGCTACCATTGCTAATGATGTCTTCCAGCTTTCTTGTATAATCTGATTTGTCCATCACCACAGTCGCATTGCCGGTAGTATGATGATGTTTTCGTTCCTCTGTAGGGGTCCGATCGCCAGCCTCTCCAGTTTTGTTATGTTAGACCTGGGCGGCTTGGCCTTCTCCAATGTCTGACTCACCTTCCATCTCAGTTCATCCGCCTAAGCCTGAGGGATGTTCAAGGTGTCCTCCTTGACCCTGGCAATGATGTCCAAGTATGACACTCGACTGATGGTTGTGATGAAGTAGAGACCCTTATTCAATACTGACTCCTCAGAGGCACTCAGCTGATATTGGCTGATGTTGACTACTGTTGGGTGATGAGGTTGTGCGTCACCTTCTGATCTTTCAATCTATTTAATTTTTGTACTTGGCGAGCCTTGACTACATTGAATTCATGTCTGAAGGATTTATCCATTTTGGATCCTTCTCTGGTCTTCTTCATTAGTAATTCTGTTAAAGGAATCCTCGAGCTTCTTGGAGATATGAGGTTTTACTCTGTTTTATCCAACGATTGTACTGGATTCTCTCTCGGACAAGGACGTGTCTCACTTTTTCTGCGAGCAGACGGTCTCTCCTTGAATTGGCGGGAAGACTTGGTGCCAAACCGAAAGGGATGAGTTGTAGGTCTCTGCATCGGTGTAGGAATGTCAGATGGTCGATATTCGTGCCAGTTTCTGGTAGGATTTTTCAATTTGTCTTCATATGTTTTTGTATATCGGGTCCGTACCGATCCTTCAGGTTCTGTCTATATTTCGGTTTCAGGTTTTAATCCTGCACTACGTAACCACTTTTGGTACAGGCAGTGTATTGACTATAACGAGGCGGATCTTGCCATTGTTTCTGCATTTGGCACATTGGCTTTGCCTTTGCTTACATTTTGCTGCTATGGTTTTTCTTACAATTCTCCACCTATGTTAAATCCCCTTTTGAATCTGCCGTATTTCTTTACTACTGAATAAATTATGTTATTTTACACAGACCATCATCCAGTGTTCTGTAGCTTCAAGGCATCGTTAAAAACCGATAATTGTTGTTTTGTATGACAGTTCTAGTTGAACTAATCCTCTACCTCCTTCGGATCTCGGCACATATAGAAGATCAACATCAGCCTTTAGACGATGCATGTGATGGCAAGTGAGAAGCTTTTATGCTTTGAAATCCATTCGGTTAATGTAATGTATGGTCCACCTACAGGGACCATCAAAATGGTTTTGTCTGATATTTTGTTTTGGGAATTCATCTTGGTGTTTAATATCAGACGTACACGCCTGTTGTATTCTTTTCTTACTTTCTCCTTCATTTAGGTATGCAGTATTCCATCTCCTTCACTGTCTCCTAGGTATTTATAGTCTTCTTCTTGTTCCAGTTCCCTAAAAATCTAGATCTAGCGAGTGTAATTCTCTCTTCCTTGAATGTTAGTTTTGCACATTTATCAAATCCGAAATCCATATCGATATATCATCAATATCAATGAAACATTTTACCTTATTATGGATACCTTTCAACTCGGTGACGAGTTTGATATTATCCATGTAGAATAGGTTATTAAACATTATCCTTTTTAATTTTTATCCATAGTTATTACTACCTAGTTGACACGAACGAGGAATTAAAGACAGCCAGAATAGAAGTGGTGACAGAGAGTCTCTCTTGAATGATTCGGATGATTCAAACAATGGGAATTGTCATTAACTTTGGTGCCATTTAGGTATGATGTAGTTTTCCGCAGTTTCAAGCTATATTTAAGGAACTTTACTATCCTCGAGAAAACCTTGTGCATTTCGAAAACTTTAAGAATCCAAAAGTGTTACAAACTATCAAAGGCTTTATAGTAATCTATCCAAGCTATGCTGAAATTTCCTGAAATTTTCCGGGATCATTTTATTTATTAGTAGTTGATCTTTGCAATGAGATGAACCTGTTAGACATCCATTCTGTTCCAGAGAAAGAATCCTGTTTTAATCGAGAAAAGAGTAAGTACAGTTCGTGAGCACAGACGTGATCAATTTATAAATGGTAAACCCCGTTTTTTGCAGGAGATACGTGTTATGATGTTGATTTGGGGTTAATAGAGACAAACGCCAAATAACACGTAACAATAAAAAGGGTTTTAATAGGTTGGTAAAAAGGTACAGAAATCGCCTGAGTAGTCAATAACGATCTCAGCTAAGAACTTCTCGGTCTATCTGTCTTAGTATTTATCGATCCACCCACGAGGATTGAATGTGGCACAAGGCCGAGTTTAATTAGGCTCGGCCCAAAAATATAGCCTTTGAACCCGCCTAGACGGGTTCAGGCCCTGTCTACATCCCCGGACGAAACCTTTTCCCTTCGGCAAAGCTTCGTCCGGGTTCCTCTCTGCTAACGCAGAGAGTTCGACAGACGTCGCTTACAGTCAAAGACTGTATCACGACTCAGCTAGACTCAGCTACCCTCTCTGTCTATCTGTCTTAGTATTTATCGATCCACCCACGAGGATTGAATATGGCACAAGGCAGGTTTAATGTGGGTATCTCCGAGCCCGTAGGATCGGCCAAAAATATAGCCTTTGAACCCGCCTAGACGGGTTCAGGCCCTGTCTACCTCCCCGGACGAATCCTTGCCCTTCGGCAAAGCTTCGTCCGGGTTCCTCTCTGCTAACGCAGAGAGTGCGACAGACGTCGCTTACAGTCAATGCCAGTATCACGACTCAGCTAGACTCGGCTACCCTCTCTGTCTATCTGTCTTCCGTCATGTCAACTGACATGCCACTATTTAAAGTCTTTGTTCACAGACGCAGACAAGTTCATCTTCAAGATGGGTGGTAGGTTTCCGACACAACAATACGTAATACCTTCTGTGATCTATTCTGGGATTTAATTGGGGTAATAACTAAATTAACATTGATAACGTTTGCAAGAAATTTATGAATTGATGACAGATCATAGAGCCAAAGATGTAATTTCCTGGGGTTTCTATCTTGGGGATTTTCTTAGAGCTTGCTTGACATTATTCTTAGTTATATTTTTCCATTCTTGCACAGGTTTGTCCTTCATTACGTTCTTGCTCTCGATTAATCCACTCTGCATTGGAATTATATTAATTTAGATTGCTTCAAATATTCTCTCAAAAATGTTTGCACTTCTTCAATAGATAGTGACTTTTTGACATCCAATTTCGCTAGAAATCTTCTTGAGGTCCTTTCGGAGAATCTTATTTTATGGATAAAACCTACATGTGTTTTAATTGCAGTTTCTGTTTAAGTATTTCTTTGATTGGTGGAATTTCATTTACTGCTTTAATTTTATATTTCTACTTGATTTTGTTGCTTTTTCGTGATGAAATATTTGAATTTTTTGAGATCTCATCTATTATCGACAGCTCATATCTGATTTCCTCAATGTCTCGATGTAATTTTGTCCTCCACGTAAGGATTTTTTCTGATGTTTAATCTTTTATTCATCTTTATACTAAGTTTTTGAGTAGCTCCCAAAGCTTTTGAATATATGACATTATTTATTTCTGTGATGTTTTCCAGTGGTCTGTCCGTTAACGATGTTTGCAATACAACGTTATATATTTGTACAATATATTTATTGGATTTGCCAAATGGAATTTTGGAAAGCCAGTCTCTTTTTAACATGTGTGTGCGTGTTATTTTGTCGATTATTTGAATGTTGTGTATTTTGTTTCGGTAATTTCAACTTTGTTGTTTTCAAGGATTTCTGTTTTAATGTTTTTTGATTCGTCTTCATTAGTGCCAGAATCTGAATCAAAACAATTGTTATTGTCGCAGCTAGATTCTTCCGTTTTAAATCCTGAGAAATCATTATTTCGTATCTCATTTAATTTGTATCTCATCTGTCGTATTATCTATTTCTAATCTTGACTCATCTTTGTTTGGGATCTGATTGTACTTTGTCTATATTTAGTTTTATCTTATCGATTTCTGTATTTTAGAAACTTTCGCCTCATGTTCGTGCAGACATTGGCAAGGATATTTGGATCGAGATAGGGTCTTTCCACATTCGGCAGTCTGATAGGTGATTTTCTTTTGTGAATTTTCGTGTGCTGTGAAAAAAATATGGCATGACTTGTTTATACTTTCCACGATTCGATTTTGTTCGGTTAATTTTTATTAATTGATTTGGCATTAAGTCACCAGATCCATTATTAGAGTAAATCCGGTTTTGGAAGTCTAGGTTTCTCATAATTGGTGAACGAGTTCCAGTGAAAGATTTCCGACCCCAGACTGGTACCTTTCGGAGGGAAGCGGCCCTTGTTTATCCGAGTGACGTCCAATCCGGTATTAGTTTTTGTTTATAAACATTAAGATTTATATTTATTTTTGATTTTTATCCTTAACCGCCAGGGTGTAATTTTGTTCAAGAAACCACCCTCAGGACGACTTTCAACCAAAAGTAAACAGCTCGTCTTACTCATAGGACACGGCTATTCCGCGCCATTATCACCCTGATATTAATAAGTCACAGGGAGTTTTATTTATGCATTTATTATTATTATTATTATTATTATTATTATTTCCCTTGATTTCTGTTGTGAACACATTTCTTTCCGGGTTCCGCCTAGAGATCTAAGGTAAGAAAAGACATCATGATATTTTCCATTGACAAAAAAAAAAAAAAAAAAAGAAGAAAGGCTTTATCTATGCAATCGTCAGGCGGCATGACGAACATTTCTTTTTCTAGCATGAAACATCCTGTCGCCTCTGAGTGTTGAGGTCAATGTTCACTTTATATATATATATATATATTAGTAGTAATCTTATAGGTATAAGAAATTATACTCATTCCAAAAACCTTCAGTGTTTTGATTTGCAAATAAACAAGCCAATACCAAAGGGAAAAAAAGGTATAAAAAAAGAAAGAGCCAAGAACATGTCCGTCAGCCGAAAATAATCGTCTAGCATGCAAGTCCAAGGCCCAAAGAAAAAAAACCTGATACGAGTAAGCAAAATAACTAAATAAAGTGCTCGATACATTTATCCTGGAGCAGACCTAGTTAAACCTCGAGAGCCAGACAAACCTAAATCAGGTTTCATCAAGCACATAGTCGGGAAGACTGACGATCCGCTTATTGAAACCTTTGTAAGTTTGTCTATATATCTATATTTAATATATATATATATATATATATATATATATATATATATATATATATATATATATTATACTCGATGTCTGAGTAAACACTATTATTACTACTACTTTAAATGATAAAAATAAAAACAAAATAATATATATATTTATATATTTATATATATATATATATATATATATATGTATAATTATAATTATGTATATGGGAAAACGATTTTAACATATTATATTGTCGTTACTCTTGTTGTTGTCATTATTATTATTATTTGTGTATGTTATGTTTCCTGCTTTGTATACTGCAGAGTCCAAACGATAGCCGCTCCAGTGTCCCATCCTATACCAAACGGCACCAGATGTGACGTCGTCCCCCGGTCGCAGCGCCGAAAATGACGTTCTATCCTGATCCACCACGGCACCAGTTGTGACAAAATAACTAAAAACAGCACCAATTGTGACGTCCTTGCCGTGGCGCCAGCTGTTCGCTCCTCGCTGCTCCGTTCGGGTGTCGCTGCTCCAAACGTGACGTCCGCCTGTCGCGTCAGTCGTGTTGTCTCGTCCTGTGACGACCAACTGGCTTGGTATCGGACGCAGCACCCATAATGTGACGTTATATATATTTTGGTGATTCGGATGGGAATCTGGTTAGATTTGATATCATTCGTCGTTCCCAACTCGCTTCCAACGCCTGGTTACCAAAGTAACTGCATTGATCTCCAGTCTGCCTACCCATATTGTGAATTGATCTTTAGACAAACGAGATCAAACAGTGGTTGGGGCCGTAATGCAAACTGAGTTCAACGGGGGTGATACCACACAAAATATGCATAAAAGAAAATAAAATGAAAACTCGAAAAGTTCAAAGTATCAAAGAAAAAGGTAACAAATTTTATGTCTAGTTGTTCGATACATGGGACTGCATCTATCTCCCGACCCGTTCTGTGGATTGTGACACGTCGTTTTCCGTTAGGCAAGTTTTAACGAAGAAGAAGTTGCTTGCTCTAAGAAGAAATTGGCGTTTCGGTGTGTCTTTGGACGAAAGTCGAAAATAAAACTATTTCAGTGGTCTGGATCTAAGTCGCTCTTCAAAATAATTGTTCTTGGGTTGAAAGAAGTCCGAAAAAATTTGTGTGAATCTTGGTAAGCTATCTGCGAGGCGGCTTCAACTCTGAAACTCAACTCTCCGCTGGAGCTCGAACTGATTTCTGCCTGTTGGGGCCTCGCTTTTATTGACGCCGACCAAAACCGAGGTGGGTCTGTCGGCGTCAGGGGTCCCCTCGATAATTTAAATACATATCCACCTCTTTTATTTCTGGTTATGTGGAGAAAACTCTTTTCCATTTTGGGAAGAAAAAAGGTGAACTCACACTTTCTCACCATAAACTTCTGAGGTGCGTGAACTGCCTCCCCACTTCCTCGTAGCAGCTTCTCATACTTATACTCTGGATGAGGCGTCGACAGCCTTCTTCGTGCGTCACGTGATCACCACTCGGCCAATGAGGGTATCTTTCCTCCTCCTTCGTGCGTCACGTGATCACCACTTGACCAATGATGTCTTAGTCGGGCGTGAACGAATCCGCGGCTTTGTTTCGAGAAATTTCGCTTAAAAAAAAAATCTCTTCTCTTTCCTTTTCTTCCGCTTTAATCGCCGTTATCATTTTTCTAGCCGCAAACGGACAATATGACAACTCTTGTTCTACACGTGGTTTTGTGTCAGGTATTTTATCGCTAATTATCAAAATGGGTTGTCTTTCTTGGCCTCAAAGAAATATCTCTAAAAGATTAAGTCAGTCTATCGCTCCAAGGAAGAAGAATAATTTTTCTGGGTCCCCATTCATTTTCCTTCGGTACATATTTTCTGATAACATAATTTTATTATCGCAGGCCAAATTTTGTTTCGTCGAAAAAAATCGGTCAGCGGACACGATTTTGTGTGGCATTTAAATTTTCATATCTCTCCAAAAGTCCTTTTAGTTGCCTGTTTTTCGTCACTTATCGAAATAGAATTTTCACTTGAATTTTTCCCTGGCCAGTCGACCAGCCGTTTGCTTACGTACCCTAGATAACACAGCCGTTATCAAAACACATCTGTTTCTTTTTTTTCTTTCCCTTTCTTTTTACTCAGAATTTCCCTGTCATTGTAATGATACCCTTTTCGCCATTTGTTACTTATCAATATATTCATTGTCTCTTAGCCGTGTGTGTGTTTTGCTGATCACCCACGATTCGTCTCGCCTTTCTATCTGCCTCCTTTTCTTTCTTTTCCTTTCTCTGCCTCGTAAATGGTGCCACAAGACCATATAGGAGAATTGTCATTTAATTGATACTACTTTCTTCGGAAGAGATTTACCTTGTAGGCCGATCTTCTGGGCAACTTTTATGTTGATCTTACCTAGGTCACTCTTAATAAAATTGTCTATTCTTTTTCTCATGAGGCCCAGAGCACCGATTACTGTTGGTAGAGTCTCAGTCTTCATTCCTCAGATCCTGTTAATCTCGATCTCCGGGTCCTTGTATTTCTCGTTAATTTTCATGAAAGAGTTTTTTTCTCAGATATCACTGGTATGTCAAACTTCCTGAATTTCTTGCCTTTTATGATAATTTTAGATCTGTTGTCTTTTTATTTTCCTTTCAGTTTGAATTGACACGTCGCATAGGATAGATACATCGTTATATTGTCAGGATATTATGTTATTGTGTCAGAACATGATTGCCCACGTCCTGAAGAAACATGCCGCACAAGAAGAAGAAGACGAAGAAGGCGACGATGAAGACGACGAAGAAGACGACGAAGAAGGCGACGAAGAGGAAAAAAGAGAATATGAAGAAGCCGAAGGTGACGAAGAGGAAAAAAGGAGAGAATGAAGAAGAAGAAGAAGAAGAAGAAGAAGAAGAAGAAGAAGGCGACAAAGTGGAAAAAGGAGAAAATGAAGAAGAGGAGGAAGAAAAGGACAAAAAAGAAGAAGAAACAACATGAAGAAAAGGAAAGGCGTAGAAGAAGAAAAGGAAGAAAAAGAAAATGAAGAAGAAGCAGCAGCAGCAGCAGCAGCAGCAGAAGAAGAAGAAGAAGAAGAAGAAGAAGAAGATAGCAGCGAAAGGCAAGTATGAGGAGAGATTTGGGGCTAAGTTTCAAGGAAAATACGAAATTATAAACGGAATTCGAAATAAATGAGTGAAAAAGAATTATGTGGAAAAACTAAAGTCTGAAGTACAAGAAGAAGAAGAAGAAGAAGAAAGTGAAAAAAAAAGAGAATAAAAAATCAAAAGAAGAAGGTGAAGAAGAAGAAAAATAAAGTGAAGACGAAACAGAAGAAGGCGAGGAAGAAAAAAAAATAATAGTTGAAGAAGAAGAAAGAAGGTGAAGAAGAAGATGATAAAAAGGTAAAGCAGGAGAAAAAGAAGGTGATGAAAAAGAACAAAAGAAAAAAAGATGATAATGAAGAAGAAAGAGGAGGAGAAGAAGAAAATGAAGATGGTGTAGAAGAAGAAGAAAATTAGAGAAAGAAGAAGGTGAAGAAGAAAAAGATGAAGAAACAAAAGGTGAATAAGAAGAAAAAAGAAGCCGAAGAAGAAGAGGTGATTAAAAAAAGGTGAAGAAGAAGACGATGAAAAGGCAGAAGAAGAAGAAGAAGAAGAAGAAGGGAGGAGGAGGAGGGAAGAAGAAGAATAAGGGGAGGAGGGGGAGGAGGAGAAGTAGAAGAATAAGGAGGAGGAGGAAAAAGAGGGGAGAAGGAGGAGGGGAGGAGGAGAAGAAGAAGGAGGAGAAAGAGAGGAGGAGGAGGGGGGACAATCTTGGACTCAGCCATAGCGAAGGATTCATTGTTTCAAATTGATTCTTTCATTTTTCTTCTTTGCGTTGTTTAGCTTCCTTCATTTTCTATGACCTATTTCATTATTTAGTCTCTCTTTTATTTTTCATTTTTTCCTATTTATCATTGCTCTCCCTTGCACAACATTTATGTTCGTCTGCGTCTGTCTCCGCCATTTCATTCTTCCTTTCTCTTTCACCGCCACTACGCCAAATCCTCTCGCTACTTTTCTATTATTTGGGCTGTTTTCTCCGTCTGCTGGCCACCTCTTCACCGATCGTTATTCTCCTTCCCCTATCTTTATATGCATCCGGTTTTGATTCCAATTCAAGCATATCCCCGCCTAGTTTCCGACTGGCCAGTTGGCAAAATCACAATTCCTTTTGCAATCAATCGTCATAAAAGTTCCGCCGTTCCGGCAATCAACCATCTTTTAGATTTCAATTCGATATTTATTCAATTATTTATTTAAGTATGACTTGCATCTATCTATCTATCTATCTATCTATCTATCTATCTATCTATCTATCTATCTATCATTATATATATTGGTTTGGTTTGTTTTGTTTTACGGTATGTCAACCTCAATGGGTTATTTAATGTCGTTAAGACTTTTATTGCTGATAATATTTTGATCTATCTATCTATCTATCTATCTATCTATCTATCTATCTATCTATCTATCTCAGGCTCTTCCTCATCTATCTATCTATCTATCTATCTATCTATCTATCTATCTATCTATCTATCTCAGGTTCTTCGTCATCTATCTATCTATCTATCTATCTATCTATCTATCTATCTATCTATCACAGGCTCGTCATCTATCTATCTATCTATCTATCTATCTATCTATCTATCTATCTATCTATCTATCTATCTTATAGCTAGCTAACTAAATTTTTTTGTGGTTACCTATTGCCTGAGTATATATACACATATATATTTTTCTTTGCCGCAAGCTTATGTCTGCATTAAGACAGATTTAATTCAAAGAATTGATACATACTCGGGTATTGTAATTTTCATCTATCTATCTATCTATCTATCTATCTATCTATCTATCTATCTATCTATCTGTCTTATTGTGATCATATCTATAAACATATTCATATATCTTTCCATCTCAGTTTGTTAACGTTTATTTATATATTTATAAAATTGAATTACCTTATGATATCCGGTCACTGATTTTCAGTAAAGGACAGTTTGGTTTACGAGCTAATAGAACAAACAAAGAGATCTACTCATAAAGGCCTGATTTAAAAATCCTAGTGACACAAATGGGTCTTTATATATATATATATATATATATATATATATATATATATATATATATATATAGTGTGATGGATAAATTTCACCTTTTATAGTTTTTATTTTGCGCGTGCGCATTCTTTGTTCAAAAAATTTTTTGTCGACTACAGAGTATTGTCCGGTCAGTTGGTCACTGTCTGTGAGAAAAAAAGTAACAATATTAAGAGCCTCAAGATGGCAGAATTTGCACATTTTCTGTTTAATGCTGATCCATATGAATAAGGCAAGGTGATATTAGAATTTCCATTCTGGTTTTACTATTATTTGATGCACTACACCCACACGCATGGAAGGACTGTAGGAAAGGTAGACTTTTACGCTTCACGACTAGAGAAGGTAGATTCATATGTCATTTGATGAGCAGAGTAGCATACGGTTAATTAAAATTAAATCTGATCAGTATTGATAATATCAGGAGCTTAAAAATAGTAGATTTTGTGTATTTTGCGCATTTTAAGTTTAATACTGATTATTATGAAATTTGATGAGTAGATTCACATGGTATCAATTAAAATTTGATCTTATCACGAAAAGCAAGACTTGGTTCCCATGCCAAAATCATGAATTGAAGGAATTTTAGCATTTTTCTTCGAGACAGAAAAAGAGAGAGAGAGAGAGAGAGAGAGAGAGAGGAGGAGGAGGAGGAGAAGACGAAAATTGCGATCCCTGTCGTGACATCAGAAAAGCTATAGGAAATGTACTTGTTAGACACTCGTTGAACAGGTTGAATGAGGACATCTGTTCGACAATCATCTCTGAATTACTAAGTGGCTTTAACTCTGGTAAAGAGATAATCTAGAAGCTGTTTTCCGGCAAGATAATCTAAGGGAAATTTCTCGTACTGCATGTTTCTCTTGCATCAATTCGTCCTCGACTTAACAAATGCTTTCGACGTAGTCAACAAAGAAATACTGTGTCCAGAACATGGCAAAATAGTTAGCATTCATGAATGTTTTCAGGGACTAGCACGACGATTTGAAGGTCCGTGTCACCATTAACAGACAGCTGTCTGGTGAAATTCTAATTTACGACTGAATAAGGCAAAGGTGACATTGGAGCTTCCATTCTCGTTTATCTAAGATTTGATGCACTGCTTACACACGCATGGAAAAACTGTAGGAAAGGCAGACTTTTACGCTTGAGTACTAGAGAAAGTAGATTCAATTTGTGAAGTTTGAACTCCAAGACAAAAAAGACAATAAGAAATCATTTAAATATTGAGCATACGTTAGATTAATGGATAGATAGATATGAAGAGAATAAGATAAGACACACAGAGACACACATGTATATATATACATACATATATATATACATACATATATATATATATATAAATATATATATATATATATATATATATATATATATATATATATAGAGAGACAGAGACAGAGAGACAGATAGATAGATAGATAGATAGATAGATAGATAGATAGATATCAACAGACCGATATTGATTGATAGATAAAAAGTAATTGACATTGAAATAGATCTATACCACCCATATGACGTAATTTCGGATTTTCTTCTGTAATACACACACACACCTACACACACACACACACATATATATATATATATATATATATATATA
The DNA here is from genome assembly GCA_903632075.3 of Acanthosepion pharaonis. Taxonomy (NCBI): domain Eukaryota; kingdom Metazoa; phylum Mollusca; class Cephalopoda; order Sepiida; family Sepiidae; genus Acanthosepion; species Acanthosepion pharaonis. Next base: position 215,434 of record CAHIKZ030001010.1, read on the forward strand.
TATATATATATATAGATAGATATTAAAGTAACAAATCCGTTATTATATAATCCTAGTAATATAAAATATTAAAACTGATCGACAAATAGAGCTCAACGTATTTATTTATACAGATCAAAATATCTGTTTTCATTGTTCTTCTTATATATTTATATATATATATATATTATATATATATATATATATATATATATATATATATATATATATATAGAGAGAGAGAGAGAGAGAGAGAAAGAGTGAGAGAATATATATATATATATATATATATATATATTAATCTCTCTTCCTACATATATATATATATATAGAGAGAGAGAGAGGGGAGAGAGGAGATGACCTGATCGATATTGATTGATTAATAGACAGAGAGACAGAGAAATATAACTGAGAAGGACTGATGGCAAGATAAATTTAAGAAGAAATGTAGTTAGCTGGTTAGATGGATAATGCAGGGATACCGAAAGAGAGATAGAAAAAACATTAGATAGATAGATAGATAGATAGATAGATAGATAGATAGATAGATAGATAGATAGATAAAGAAAGCAAGAAAGAAAGAAAGAAAGAAAGAAAGAAAATAGTTGTCAGTTGCGTGTTAATATTTACTGGTCTTCTTATTAGAAAATGACTTTTCTATGCCTTCAATCTCAGGAATTCAAATATATAGTTAATGTGAATTTTATAATGGTGATAAAACATAGTTAAATATCATAAAATAGATGATTACTTGACATTATATATATATATATATATATATATATATATATATATATATATATATCGGGCGTATTTAAGTTAACTTAGAGGTATATAAATGATAGATTTGTGCAAATTTATATATATATATATATATATAAATTTATATATATATATATATATATATATATATATATATATATATATATATATATATATATATAGTTGTATTATGGGAGAGATGAGAGATAAACAAATAGATAATAGTTCGGATATTCCACAGAATAATGACAATATAATATTACATCGTTTTATTATTGCAATATTTTATTACTTTATTTTATTATTACAACATTTTATCGCAATATTATGGTTTGTGCAAGAATCGAAGTGAGAATTGCCGTGATTTGAATTACAAAGTCTCGAAATCTCTTCTGGAATAATAAAACTTTTGCTCTTACGGAACTGTAAAGAAACCGTATCGATTTTTTCTTTAGTTCACTCAATTATTTGTTAGTCAACTTTCACCAAATAATTCCGTATCTATTTGTATATAATATATATCTCCGTCATTTCGATTTCATACATGATGGCAATATCACATGAGAAAAATCTTAATATATATATATATATATATATATATATATATATATATATATATATTATCTTTTAGCAGTCTTCTTTTGACAGGTCATATTTAAAGAAGAAGAGAAAATAGCTGCTCGACTAGTTATTTTTATTTTCTTTGTACTTTCTATATTTTGTTTCACCTAATGGTCGAAGAATACTTCAAGCCAAAGGTCTATGAAATAAAACTGATATAATATGAACAAAAAACTAATAATAATGTTCGTTGTCAGTTTCAGTCTGATATCAAAATCAGCAAATATTTGGGTTAAATTTCTGAGCGACCTAAAATAGGTGAATTGTAAAAAAACGTCTTCCCCCTGGATAGATATCAACACCTCACTCTGGCCCAAATTACAATTCTTTTCTCTCTGATTTCATGGGATACTATGTGTTTGCACCTTCCCTGCCCCCCCCCAAATATCTGACGCTCAACTTCTTGAGAGAAACTCTCTGCGTCTGCTCGGTCTCACGTTGACTGCTGACCTGAGATGGATCAAATACATTGAGTCAATTGCTTCGTCCATCGCAAGGAAAGTTGGCTCCCTGTGCCGCGCCAGGAAATTTTTCTCCCCAATCAACAATTCGCCCTTGCATGGAGTATTGCTGTCATATATGGTCTGGAGCCCCATCTGTTTGCCTCGGGCTCTCGATACAAAATATATGTTGTCTTTTAAACTCTCGGGTTGAGACTTGTGTAAAACTCGTAATGAACAAAGCCAATCTAAATCACAATAATAATAATAACAATGGTATTTGTCTATATTTCTGAGATGAGATATTGTCTACACTATTTACATTATTCGGAATATTGTCCTCATCTTTCTCGCCATATTTATTACAACGTTTCGGCCATTTTACGCTCCGGCCTTCTTCATGTGGTTGGAATTTCGAACTGAACCTTTTATTTCGCTCACTGGGGTAGACTGTTCTAGTTCCACGTGCCATGTCTAATGAATGTCAGTTATCAGTTATCTCCTGTTAATTTCCCTCTGAAAGTTCTATTGCAGGTATTGAACTCACACTCTTTGATAACTGATAACTGACGTCCATTAATCATGGCACGTGGAACTAAAACTGACGACCCTAGTGAGCGAAATAAAGGGTTCAGTTCGACATTCCAACCAACTGAAGAAGTCCGGAGCGTACAACGGCCGAAACCTTATAATAAATATGGCGATAAAGATGAGGACAATATTACGAATAATGTAAATATTGAACAATGGTATTATTATTAATATTAGTAGTAGTAGTAGTAGTACTAGTAGTAGTACTAGTAGTAGTAGTAATAAGCGTAATAATAAACTGAAATTAGAAAGATAAGTAAAATAATAATAAACACTAAGAAAAGTAAAATATGAATAATATTAATAAAAATCAAAATTAAATCTAGTTGCCCAGAAATCCAGAATGTGCTTCCTTATTGACATGGAAATTTGTGCAGATTTTAATGTATCTTTGGAGAAATTTTTAAAAAAGTATCAAAATACAACGATCTTGAAGTAGAAATCACAAAATATTGCATGTGAAGACATCATTAATTCCAGTTGTAGTGCGAAAATGGTCTGATTGGAAGAAAGTTCTGGCAGACGGATTGAAGAAATCCGTGGTAACCCACACTTCAAGAAATACAAAAAAAAATAAAAATAAAAATAAACTCCAAAGGGGGCAGAGGATTAGTTCAACTAGAACTGGCTTACGAAATCCCAACAATTGGTCTTCAAAGATATCTGGAAAGTACAAAAGACTCTATGGTTATCCGTGTCACAGATACTGAAATAAATAAGAAATGTTATTTAGTAATAAAGGAAGCCAACAAATTCGAAAGGAATTTTTAAGCGGGTGAAGAAGTACAAACAAACCATAATATGCATACTGCAGTGATAAATAACTTAAAAAAGAAAGCAAAATCAAATGCAATGTACCAAATGCAGAAATGATAGCAAGATAATCGTCTTCATGGTCATTACTCTTAACAAACAAGCTGATGTAGAAAAACCCGGAACCCATCTATGGCTACGTAGTGCAGAGTTAAACGCTGAAACCGAAGGCTTTATTATTGCTGCATAGTACCAATGCTTGCTAACTAGACATTACCAAGCATATATTGGTGAAAAATTATGTTAACGCGAAATACAGATTACGTTATAAATATCCAGAAAAGATTAACCAAATTTTATCAGGATGCCCGGTTTTAGAACCCACTGAATATAAGACTCGACATGATAGATTGATCCAATATCTGCACTGGAAAATATGCAAACTTTTACGGGAAGGTAACTGCAAGAAACTGGTTTGAATATCATCTAACCCTGTTTATAGAGATCGGACCTAAAACAATTTCATGGTACTTTACAATACATAGAGACAGAAGAGTCAAAGCTAATCACCCACACATCGTAATAAAAAAAAACACGGAAACAGAATATGCTTTCTTATTTTTGAGATGGCAGACCCCGCAGATTGTTATATATCTCTTTGAAGATCTTCAAAAATACAAGGACCTTGAAATGGACATCTAAAAAAATGTCACACATGAGGATATTAGTAATACCAGTTGCAACTGGAACATTCGGTTTGATTGGAAAAGGTTTCGGTACACTCATTGAAGTAATTTCTGGTAGTCCATGCTTTAAAGAAATGGAAAAAAATGTACTCACAAGTATAGCTCACACCTTATTAAGGGCATTTCCTATGTAAAATGTGAGTAATCTTTGGTTTTCTTTTTACAAAAAAAAAAAAATGGTCACGGGAAAATGTAATGAAGACATTTCTGACCTTAGGTTCCTTGTTGGGACCCGGAAAGAAAAGGTGTATGCATTTGTAAAGATGTAAAGTCTAAAAGAGTTTGATTTGTATCAATGCCCGCATTGAGATGCTCCATCGCACGGATGGTCGCGTTGGTACAGTTTTGGGGGTTAATCTGATAACGCGTCGTCGGAGGTGTCAGATACTTCCAGGTGAGACGTAGTGAGCCGAACTTTTTTCTAGCTCCTTTGGCAATGGATCGTACATATATATTCCACTTGTTGTCTGCGATAAATATGTAGCCTAACGGATATTCAAATCATGGAGCCTCTCTGAGACTGGAATCATTCGTCTACTGAATAAAAAAAAACTAAAAAAAACTAGAGTTGTCGTGAGTAAAAAAAAGAATTCACTATTATGATTTACTTTGAAACGGAGAATTTGGTCCGTTGCACTGAGCAATTGACTCGTTTGAATGTTGCTTTGGGGAAAAAAAAGGAAAACAATTTTCGTTTCAAAGGCACACTGTAAACAGAAAGTATAGTGACGCGATGTATGGACGCGTTTGTAAAGAATATGTGATTCGTTTGAATGAAATAAATAAAAAGAGAGCTAATTGATTAGTTTCACTGACGCATTGGAAAAAGAAAAAACAAATTATTCATCTATATGTCGCACTAGAAAAAAGAAAATGAATCGACGCGTTTGAATTACACAATGGATAAAAGAAAAGGCATTGATTCGTTTGAATGACGTAAGAATGAAAACGATGAGCAAGTGATTCGTTTGAATGATGCATTGTAAAAGGGAAGTCATTGACTCGTTTAATGACGCGTGGGATAAAATAAGAAAATGCCCCGTTTGAATAACACATTTGAAAAAGAAGAGCAAGCATTTCGTTTGAATGATGGATTGTAAAATGAGAGTAACTGACTCATTTGAATGACGCATAAGCTAAAGAAAAGCAGTGGCCTCGTTTGGATGACACATTGGAAAAGAAATGTAATTGACGCGTTTTAATGACATATGGGCTAAATAAAAAACCAGTGCCTCGTTTGAATGATTCATTGGAAAAGGAAATTTATTGACGCGTTTGAATGACGCATAGGCTAAATATAAGCGATTGTCTCGTTTTACTGATTCATTAGAAAAGGAATGTAATTGACGCGTTTAAATGACGCACTGGCTAAATAAAAGCCATTGCCTCGTTTGAATGATGCCTTTGATAAAGGAATGTAATTGACGCGTTTGAATGACGCATGGGATAAATAAAGTCTATTGACTCGTTCATTGGAATAGGAAAGAAATTGACGCGTCTGAATGACGCATGGGCTAAATAAAATCTATTGCCTCGTTTGAATGATGCATTGGAAAAAGAATGTAATTGACGCGTTTGAATGATGCAGGGGCTAAATAAAAGCCATTGCCTCGTTCGAATGATTCATTGGAAGAGGAAAAGAATTGTCGCGTTTGAATGACACATGGGCTAAATAAAAGCCATTGCCTCGTTCGAATGATTCATTGGAAGAGGAAAGGAATTGTCGCGTTTGAATGACGCATGGGCTAAATAAAAAAAATATTGCCTCGTTTGAATGATGCCTTTGATAAAGGAATGTAATTGACGTGATTGAATTACGTAGGGGCTAAGGGAAATCACCTGCCTCGTTTGAATGACTCATTGGAAAAAGAAGAGCTGGTGATTCGTTTGAATTAAACGTTGTAAAACGTAATTAATTGACTCGTTAAAATGACGCATGGACTAAAAAAAACAATTACCTCGTTTGCATAAAGTATTTGAAAAAGGAGAGCAAGTGTGTTGTTTGAATGACTCATCGTAAAATGAGAGTAATAAACGTGTTTGAATGACGCATGTGCTAAGGAAATGTGACTGCCTTATTTGAATAACGCACTGGAAAAAGTAAATCTCTAGCGGTGATCTTTATTCATATCAACGCACAACCTTGATTTGCAGTTGCAACGCATAAGTGATGCTTTGAATTTATATGAATAAAATATATATTTACAAAATGCTGGCAAGGTTCACATTGAATTTAATATCATGGAATACACAAGTTAGCCGAATGTTGGCGTGGGTTTATAGGAAGAATCCGTGCTACGTTTATGGCTAAATAATTATATCAGGGAATTCGTATAAATAAAAGATTTTGTCACATAAACCTGGGAAATTTCACATTAACTTAATATTATGGAATACACGTTTAAGTTGAAAGTAGCATCAGCTCATAAAATGGCAGAAATATATTTTGATAGTTAAATAATGATATCATGATTTTCTATTTTTTTTTTCACAAAATGTTACATTCGCTATCGACTTAATAGAATACATAATTTTTGCGAAAATTAGCCTATCGCTATAGAAAGGCAACAGAAATAATTTATGAATAACAATGTTATGGACTTGTAATAAGAAAAGATTTTGTTTAAACTGGTTTTGTGTTTATTTACAAGTTAGTTTACCGTTCATTACTAAATATCTATGCAACGGTATCAAAATTAATCCCAGATGTGATTTTCGATATAATCTATTGCAATAGGGGAAAACTTTAAAAATTTACGCTAGTCTGCAACTAAGCCACTAAATAAGGGAACTCAGTGATTATAAAGTTTCTAAATCACGATACATAAGTAGTTTTAATGGGTTTCATCAAACTAAGTATTGCTATAGTAGTTATCCAAACTAGTTTAGCTCGTATTATTCTGAATATGACATTTTCAATAGTACCCGCAGGATGAAAATATACTCTAAATGTTGATCAGTCTGGAAATTGGCGTCAGCGAGACGAGTTCAAATCCGTTTGAGGCTGTTGTGTTGTTTTTGTTATTTTTTTTTAGTTATGCCACACTAGACAATGCGATAATGTCACCGTGACACTAATATTGTTATTAGATAAGGCAGATAATTTGATTCAATTTTTGCTAGACATACGAAGAAAATGAAAAAAATAAAAATAAAAATAAAAAAATAAAATATTAGACTTGACACCTTTGCTTATGGCTAGCAGCATTATTAAATGAAAATAAAATGAACATTAGCGTCCCAAATAAAATATTTATTTTGTCTGTACGAATCTTTCTATTCCATTGAAGGAATTCAATTTGGCGAAAAAGGTACCTCAAAATCTACTAAATGTTTAATTTTTAACTAGCTTAATTTCATTTTAGTTAGTTTATTGACTGATGGTAACTAATTTCGTATTATTGCTTATAATTTCTTAGCTGAAAGCAATTTCTTAATAGAAATAGTATAATTTCTTATTTCTTATAAAGCAATAGCTGAAATAATTTCTTATAATTTCTGAATTTCTTATTTCTTTATAATTTCGTATTATTGCTTATAATTTCTTATAAAGCAATAGCTGAAATAATTTCTTATAATTTCTGATAATTTCTTATTTCTTATAAAGCAATAGCTGAAATAATTTCTTATAATTTCTGATAATTTCTTATTTCTTATAAAGCAATAGCTGAAATAATTTCTTATAATTCTCATCATTTCTTATAGTTTATTTCTTATAAAGCTATACTTGAAATAATTAATTGGAATTTCTTATTTTTTATAAAGCTATACTTGAAACATTTTTTTACAATTTCTTATAATTTTTTGTTATTAAAGCTATAAATGAAATAACTTGTAATTTCTTATAATGTCTCATTTCTTAGAAAGTTATAGTTGAAAAATTTTATTATAATGTCTCATAATTTATTTCTTATACAGCTATAAATGAAATAATTTCTTACAAATTTTTATTATTCCTTAATTTCTTATAATTTTATAATGCATTTTGAATATTTCAAATATATAAACACTATTTAAACGCTATTTTGTAAATGTTTATGAATAAAGGTATTTCCAATTCTTTTCTTCAATTTCTCTCAAACACTATTTTTCGGAATTCTGATGTTTCAGTATTTATAATTTTGGGATTCTGAACTTTCGGGATTTTATATTTCAGGATTTTAAATTTCAGGAAATTCGACATTCGGAATTTTTAGATCCGGGATTATGATCTACACCACTGTAGTGTAGCATATGAAGTCAGATAAATATAATTAAATCAAAACCATGTTTGATATATAAAGACAAGTTCAAAAGGGAGCCGGGGAAAATGCTTGTTATCTTAAATTTAAGTATTGAACGCATTTTTTTATTGCAAATATTGTTAACCATATTGCCGTTAACCCCCCCCCACCTCTGTCCAAAAGATTTTAAATTGGGTCTTACAGAAGGACCTGTATCTGTATAGATTGCCGAAAAGCGGTCGATAAATTACGCTACTAAGATCCTTTAGATCTGCTCAGCAATCGTGACACATTTGGAAAAGATATTACAATGATCAAGAAGCCATACTGTTAGCATAGCGTTTGCATACGGATAGGAAAGGAGTTCAAATGTTACACGAAAATAGAAAAGGGTGTAAGAGAAGCATGTGCGTTTTTACCGGACATATCCAATATATACAGCGAGGCAATTCTGTGGGAATCAGATATCCTGCCGGAAGTTGTTGTTGACGACGACAATCTTGACCACATAAGGTATGCTGATGAAATAGTGTTGATAGCAGACACGGAACGGAAACCACAAAAACTCCTAAAAAGGTAGCGAAGGAAGAAATACAGATTACGAATTGGAGATGCTAATATCAACCAAGATATCAGTCCTCCTACATGACCGTGAATGCTGGATAATCACCTGAAAGAAAAAAATATCAAGCGGTATAATGGAGAGGAAGATGTGGAAGGTCTTGATCATCTACGTCCTGAAGGAACAACACAGATAAAGAAAAAGATGTTCCATGGTTGCCAATTAAAGCAGAGTAAAGTAATCTGTCCTGCTATTTAATCCATATGAAAGGAGAAGATATATGCATGTATAAAAAAAAAATTATAAAAATTTAAATATCTGGGGAGAGTTCAAACTGAGTTCAGAAATTGCGGCACTAAAATCCGAAGACGCGTTGGTATGGCCAAATATGCTTTCCAAAAGCTAAGGAGAGTATTAAGAGACAGAAAAACTTCGTTTGAAACAAAGAAAAGAGTACTGAACTGTTACGTGGTATATGTCCTCCTACATGACCGTGAATGCTGGATAATCACCTGAGAGGCGAAGAAGAGACTTCAAACAACAGAAATGTGTGTTCTATAGAAAGATGCTGAGGATACCATGAACCGAACACGGAGACAAAAAAGAAACATACTTAACATCTGGAAGAGACAGTCGAAATTTCTGAGAAACGTAATGAGGAAGGAGGGCTTGGAAAATTTGATACTCACAGGACAGTTTGAGGGGCAGAGCGGAACATTCTTGACAACTTGAGTAAATGGATGACAGTGTTTGGGAGAAATAGAAAAATATCAAGCGGTCTAATGGAGAGGAAGATGTGGACGGTCATGATCATCTACGTCCTGAAGGAACAACACAGATAAAGAAAAAGATGTTCCATGGTTGCCAATTAAAGCAGAGTAAAGTAATCTGTCCTGCTATTTAACCCATATAAAAGGAGAGATATAAATTCATGCATGTATAAAATTACTTGAACTCGACACTTCAAACATACTTTAAAGGAAATATATATTTTATTAAGCGTCTAGGCTATCCTCTAAGAGGTAATGTTTAAGGTTTTACCCACATCCCGTCGGAAGGTGCAAATTAGATTTCCATTTCAATATTTTTTCGTATTTTTATGGGGTCTATATATATATATATATATATATATATATATATATATATATATATATATATATATATTCAACATTGATCTCAACACTCTGAGGCGACATTGTTTGTTTCATGCTAGTCCCAATTATCAAGTCGCCTGACGATTGCTTCTAGCATGAAACTGCCTGTCACTTTTACGTGTTGACTTCAATGTTGAATTATATATATATATATATATATATATATATATATATATATACAACAGTGAACATTGAAGACAACACTTAGTAGCGAAAGGTTGTTTCATGCTAGACGCAATCATCAGGATGCCTGACGATTGCGTCTAGCATGAAACTGCCTGTCGCCTCTGAGTGTTGTCTTCAAAGTCCACTTTTATATTTACATACGCTCTATCACTGATATCGAGCCCTTTATCAGCTAAATATAGCACACCTTAAATCTATAATTCTTCATATATATATATATATATATATATATATATATATATATATATATGTGTGTGTGTGTGTGTGTGTATTAACGAACACGTTAAAACCTCTTTTTGATTTAGAGTTTTCCTTTCCTAGACTTTTTGTATCGATTAAATATGATCTTCAAAAAACTGTCGTATATGTAAAAATGTTTTCTGGATTTAAATAATCTTCAAGCGGTTGACAAACTTTAAAAATTCAATCAATCAATTTTCTTAGACTGATTGACAAAAAACACAACGAGATGTGACACGTTTTAAAGTGGGGACCCGAGCGCGTACACTCGGGCAAGGGAGAAAATGGGAGGGCGTTCCCCAGATTGGGCACCTGTCAGTATTATTTTTCTCAGTTGTCCCTCTGTCGTTTGACAGAAAAGCTCCTGAGCGCATTCCGACCAGAGACAGAGACGCAACTGAGAGATGCTAAGTAGACGCGTAACTACTCAAAAAGAGTAAGTTACACAGTGATCAGGGTGAAGAAATGCGCTCCTCGAGTAGAATTGGCTGGTAGGTCAATGTATGTCAATGTTCTTATATGTCTAATATTACGGTTAACGTTACTATTAGATAAATTCATATATGTTGTTCCTACATCGTGCCATGGTTCCGCTATTGCTATACCGCCATCGGAATCTATCTAGGTGCGTTTCTCTTCGCATCATAGAAGCGATTGGTCGAAATTAGATCAAACTGTACGTCCGGTATCAATATTAAAACCAGCAAAAGACTTCGGGCTAGGGAAGAAAAACTTAGTCAAGATGAATCAAACCGGAAGCTTGAGAAGAACAAGAAGCGCATGCGTACTTCCGCTTGGAAGATAGTCGAATTTTTCATTTTATATCAAAACAGATCATATCAATTCATATGGTGTGTGTATGTGTGCGTTGGCTTGACACTAGACGTACAGACATGAACGCACCGTGTTCTATAGAGAGTCTGTTGATTTTATTGAAAGGAACACGGCTCAACTGAGATGAAAGTTATCTCTAGAGCCTCAGCAAAGTCCGGACATAGATTTTTGCCAGACGTGGTATACGAATTGAGTCGGATCATTTTGAATCTGTTGCTTTCGGAGAGAAAACATCCGGACGGATTCAAACGAATTATCAACTCAAAATATAACGTAAGCAAAAAGTTTCAGATTTACCACACAGAAATGCATTGGCCTCAGATTAAGTTTATTGGGTCTGAGATGTTTTCGGATTGAACAGATTACCGTCTAAGCAAAGATTTACCAGAAGTAACTAGATTAAATTGAATTTTTAGAAAAGCATAGACCAGTCACTCGGTCAAGGTTCACAGTAAATTTGGGACCGAATGAATTGAACAACATGACAAATAGAAGAAAAAATATGAACAGCGACAAGATAAAACTCCATCAATCGAATTAAAACCAACGTCGAGAAAAATAAAATGACACTGTTATTATACCTATGTCTCAAACAGTGACGTGCACAGATTTGGTGATGTTTGTTGTTGCCCGGGGCAACCCCCTAGATTATATGACCCTACGACTCATATAGGGCCTAGTACTGAGAAATGTGAGAAAGGAAAAGATATTAAATATGCAAAAACCAATGAAACACTTTATTCAAAATTAAATATTAAGTAAATTTTGATTTCACTTTTTCATTGTTTCCCCTCTCGATATGGATGCCCGGGACCGTCGCGCCCTTTGCTACCCATCATTCTACACGCTACTGACCTGAACCAAATAAATCCTTTTTTCTTTTATGAACCGTATCCCTTCAGGATGCCGTCCTGGATATGAGGATAAACTACATTCGCATGCTGGGTAAGACGATAAATTACATCCGGCAGTAAGGCCGCTGATCAGGAGGTTTTGAGGAGCGTGGGACCACCTCTTAATCGCTGGTGTTCTAACCCGGCCAAAGACCCGGAGTGGTAGCACCCCTAACCCGAGTCCCAGCGTTGGCGATCCGATATCTAATTTTTTTCATCAAGGAATGCATTTGCATTCATCTTACTTCCTAAATATGAAAATATTTCCATGGTTACACACACACACACACACACACACACACACACATATATATATATATATATATATATATATATATGTAAATATATAAATAGCGAGAATACATCTTCACAAACAAATTTATTAAAATTACAATAACCCACGAACCTCTAGATGAATGTTGTGATCACTGTTTTTAATAAATTCAACTTATATAAGGTCTTTTTTTTTTGTTAGTACTTTCATCTGTTCATACAGACATCATCATGCATAGAAATTGATTTGTTTTTTGGAAATACATCCAGGTAATAACGGGACACGAAAGATTGGATATGAATAGAAATAGTTTTTTTTAAAATGTGTTATTGTTAACTGTAAGAAATTTTGGAGCGTGCAGTCGCAACGCTAAGGTTGAATTTTTTGAAAATTTAAAAGAGAGTGAATTTTTTTTTTTTTTTTTTTCACTGATATGGTAATTGTAGAATGCTTTTGTTGTAGTAATTTTTTTCAGTCGATGTGGCAAGAACTAAATTGTTCAATAAATAGAGTAATGTCGCAGCTATTATCCCGAAAGTTGCACGTCGGATCAGTTCTTTTTAAGACAAATATATGGTGCAGTTCAATTTAATTTTAAATTTTCAAAAAATTCAACCCTAGTGTTGGACTGCACGCTCCAAAATTTCTAAATAAATAAATTTAATAAATTTGTTTGCGAAAATGTATTCTCACCATTTATATCATTAACTTCACTAATCTGTTTTTTTGAATGAATGATTTATATAATATAAATTGAACTACACCACATATTTGATATATATATATATATATATATATATATATATATATATATATATATATATATATATATATATATATATATATAGTGAACTGTCGCCTCTAAGTGTTGTCTTCTATGTTCACTTTTATATTTACACATGCTCTATCTCTGATATTGAGCACTTTAGTTCATAAATATAGCACATCTTAAGACTATATTTCTTCATACATATATATATATATATATAGATATAGATATATTTTATATATATATATATATATATATATATATATATATATGTAATTAAGTATATTGTCAGCAATCTCTCTATTATACAAGATTCGTTAAGAAATGTGAAATATTTTTAAACGGATAAAACAGACAAACCACAAACAATCACAATTTAATTTCAAGATACCATCAAAATAATTATATCATTATTATAATTGCACCACCATTAGTAATCACTTTTACTACAATACCTTTTAAATAACAATATTATCATTACCACCAACGCACAGCACCATCACTTACACATCACACCCACTATTAACATATAAATCCACTACAATCTTTATTACTCCCCCGGCATATTTAATACCTTAAAACAATATGATCAGATATAATGTAACCATGAGAATAAACACCTATTACCAGGCAGTTTTAATATAATAATAATAATAATAATAATGTAATTAAAAATTAAAAATTATAGCAATCTTCAACTACCATAATTTTACACAGAATACCTATTATCAGGATTTATACCAAAATTAATTAATACATATAAAAAAATAAAATAAAAATAAAATAAAACACCAACAACCACTTTTTAGTTCAAGCTACCACCACTATAACTAAATTCATGGTTTTATCATTCTCCCACCACCGTTACTAATCATTTCTACCAATTTACAATTTCTACCAATTTACAATAACTTTTAGCTAATTATATTATCATTGTCTCCAATCCCTTGAAACATTACTATCACATCTTATCATAAAGACCCGTTATTAAATTGAACTACCCTCTCACCCAGCACATTGAATATTAAACATCACCATACAAATTATCCAATAAGGATTACAAATTTCTACCTGTTACATATACCACAGTCACCAAAAACAAACAAATAACCAGCTTTAAATATAACAAATAAACCCCCATATTTTTTTTTCAAAAATTTAAAAATAAATATAAATAATAATAATTTTTACCTATCATAATTTTACACAAACCCCATCACACGTATATACATACATGCGAGGAAATATTTTTCATCGGAAAAATACATATGACATGTATACATTCACGAGACATTTCCGCCACACTTCCAATGTTTAAATTTCAACATTTCAACATACAAATGCGTATGTATAGACATAAAACCACCTGTATACATACATATGTCATATCCGAAACTGCCCACATATGTTTATATATGTATGAGTCCCGAAGGACGGCCAAGTATATATATGTGTCTGCATACATCGATGTTTGCGTTAGTACGATGAATGACAAAACGACGAAGTTTCCCCCACCACTTCCACAATAACACCAATACACGCAATCTACATAAACCCCAATTTTTTATAACATTAATCAGTTTGTCTGACGATCGCTAAAGCGTGAAACCCAGGGTCACAAACTCACATCTATCCAGCCATATATATATATATATATATATATATATATATATATATATATATATATATATATATATATATTTATATGTTTGCTGTCACATATGCCCTATATATGCTGTTCAATCATTAAGCTTTATAATTCACTTACGTCTGAACTGAAATCTCAGTTTCAAGTTTTAAGTCCAATTCGTTTCATTTTAGTAAAAAAAAATTGCCGAAATCCAAGATATGTAATCCGCCATCTTTTTCATGGTATATCTATCCTATTTCGTTTTGTGTTCATGTTTGTCCTTCTCCCCCTCCTTCTTCTTCTTTTTATTATTATTATTATTATTATTATTATTATTATTATTATTATTATTATTAATATCATCACATATCTGTGTCTTTCACTGCTTGCTGGATTTTTGTTTTACTTAGTTTTACACACATTTTCAGTTTGATTCAATATCACTTTAGTTTTCAAGCTTTGTTACTTTCACTTTCACTTTCACTTTCACTTTTACTTACGTTTTCTACTTTTAATACCGATTTTGCCTTCATATCATCCACCCTGGTTAATCCCTTTTTCTGAATTTTATTCTCATCCTTCCTGATCAATCAATCAATCAATCAATCTAGAAGGAAGAAAGAAGGAACGGTCGCATCCCTCGTGATTTCTAACACATGTCCCTGCTTCTTTTCTTTTCCAGCTTCTAGCGTTCAATCTGGCTTTCCGATGTTCCTCTCTGTTTTTCTCATTGCAACGTTTGCTATCAAGCATATGACTTTAATTCTGTTATGCTATTTTATGCCCCTGTTTTATGTTTTTAGTTGATATATTTGTTTCCTTTTCTACCCTTCAATGTCTGACTTTCTTGGAGAGAAGTCTTCCAAGGGAAATTCCACAGTGGCATTGAATGAAAGTAAATTAGGTCAACGAAAGGAAGTAAAACAGTCTCGTCGCACCCGGAAAGAAACGATGAAATATCTATCTATCTATCTATCTATCTATCTATCTATCTATCTATGTCTTTTCTTTCCTCCACTTCCTTCCTTCATTCCTATCTCTCTCTCTCTCTCTCTCTCTCTCTCTATCTATCTATCTATCTATCTATGTCTTTTCTTTCCTCCACTTCCTTCCTTCATTCCTATCTATCTATCTATCTATCTATCTATCTATCTATCTATCTATCTATCTATGTCTTTTCTTTCCTCCACTTCCTTCCTTCATTTCCTATCTCTCTCTCTCTCTCTCTCTATCTATCTATCTATCTATGTCTCTTCCTTCCTCCCTTCCTTCCTTCATTCCTATCTATCTATCTATCTATCTATCTATCTATCTATCTAAGTTGTTGTCGTTCTTTCTATGTAAGTTCGTTTCTTCCTTTCTATCTATATGTCTACATTGTTTTCTTTCTTGCTATCTCTTTAAGTTGTTTTATATCTATCTATAGATTGATGTAAGTGGTTTTATAGCTATCAATCTACCTAAGTTATTATACATCAATCTATCTATGTATCAAAGTTGTTTCATATCTATCTACGTATTTAAGTGAATTTATAAGTTGTTTCATATCTATGTATCAATGTTGTTTTTTATTTATCTATTTATCTTAGCTGTTTTCTATTTATATGTCAATCTAAATTGTTTTCTAAGTGGGTTATATCTAAGTTGTTTTATTTTTGCGCTCTCTATAAGTTGTTTTCTCCTATCTATCTATCTATCTATCTATCTATCTATCTATCTATCTATCTATCTATCTATCTTGTTTTATACCTATCTATCTAACTTGTTTTCCATCTATCTATCTCATTTCCATTTCTTATTAATAATGTCCACACCGTGTTATTAATTAAGGATCCACATTCGGCGAGATTTTAATTTTCAAACATCCAGAGATGTTTATTGATTTTTATAGTACTGCTTCCGCTTTTACACACTCATATATATATATATATATATATATATATATATATATATATATATATATATATATGTGTGTGTGTGTGTGTGTGTGTGTGTGTATATATATATATATATATATATATATATATATATATACCATTGCAGAATGAACTATAAAAGAAGAAGAATTAAAAAAAGACAATAATGACTGATATCGCGGAGAATCTGTTAGCATAGGACATATTGTTACATGTAACAATTACAACTGTGAAAGGATTATGATCTCACTAATCTAATACTGTGCTTAATTTCATAAAGCATCAGTAACATATAAGAGAGTTCATAAAAATAATTACCAAAAATGTATTTATAGAAACAGACACAGGAATCTTACGTCAGGTGGGTGAGAAATTGACACAAACCGTGATTCCAGTTTATGATAATCCTTCTTTGGATTTCATCAAGAATGTCTTAATACATAGCAGAAGCGTTTGACCAGATGCGATGTAATATTCAATGCATGAACGAAATGTACCTTTTAAATATGTTAAATTCTGGTGCGAAAAATTGTCTAGCCCGATAAAGTGAACCACATTTATGAGCAGAATAACAAGCAATTAGTTCAATATAATCTTTCCAACACATGTCCAAGGAAATCGTTTGCTCTAGAAGGTGCACCGAGCCCGTCTCCTTTTAGGGTGGCATCAGATATACTGATGGACGGCTAAAACAGGCAACATTAAGGTTTTAAAATCATTCATTGTGTCAACAGTATTCGGATTTTAATATAAGTCAAGGTCAATATATCAGTTCTATTATATATTTTAATTATTGACTTTTCCAAATTATGAATACTCCAAGAAATATGGTCTAAGGTTTCGACTTTCTTAAATCATCATCAGGGTACGTAAACACGATTCCTGAGTTTCACAAACTAGTATGCGCTCTAACTTATTCAAATAGTGTTGTGAAGTAGGCGAGGCCTACGTTTGTTTGTGTGCTTGTTAGTTATTATTATTATTATTATTATTATTATTTATTTATTTATTTATGATTCAAGCTCAACTGTTGTTTGTGTACGATTCGCCTTTATTTTTATAACAACTTTTAAACTGAGCGCATTACAAACGCACACATAAAACAATATATATATATATATATATGGCAAATAAATAAAGAGAAAATATTAGCGTAAGATGAAAAGCACAAAGAAAGCCTATATATATATATATATATATATATATATATATATATATATATATATATATATATATATATATATATATATATATATACATTAAAATTGAAATAGCTAAATATTTTCTTTGCGTTGTCGTAGTTATTGCTTCGGACTTATGATGTCATTTGCGTACCACTGAAAATTAGATAACAAGCCACGTGCGGCGTTGCGTGCCGCAGGTTGCCGAGCACTGACCTAAAGTATCTTAAGTATCGATTAAATGAGAACAGTTTCGTTTTTGGAGTCAGTATAATTAATAAAATAGTTTCTTGCTTCGTTCAACGGCAGACTGTAGGTCAGTTGTGTTACCAGCTGCCGATTTGACCTTATTAAACTGATCAGATTTAGTGTTAAGACAGGAGTAAACAGTTGTGCTGTCAGCATAGATACTGTAATCTCTCCTCTCTCCTTATATATATATATATATATATATATATATATATATATATATATATATATATATATGCATACATAGTAGTTCAGATCTAGTATATTTTTTTAATGTTTTCTTTTAATTGGTTTCACCCCATGCAATGCAGAAAAAGCCACAAAGACACAAGGGTTTACTGAGTGTGAAAGACATGTGAAAGCATTTACTGAGTGTGACAGAAAATTGATGGAAGCCTAAAATATTTCTCCAACCATTAAATGAGTGCAGTTGCGTTTTGGAATCGTTATAATTAATAATATAGTTTATTGCCCCGTTTAACAAGAGATTTAGGCCAGTTTGATACTAGCTGCTCAGTTGACCTTATCGAGCTAACCAGACTTATTCTTAAGATTGTGTATAATACATACCAAGTTGAGAACGGATGCCACCAGGAAGGTCATTTATTATTATTATTATTATTATTATTAAATAAAAGAGTCCACTGCATAATTATCTCTCCTGTTGTAGGGTGATTAATAACTGGAGAACATTTTGCTTGAATTTGTTTCTCCTCAGTGGTATATTATCTTAGCCTTAAGCCAAGCTGAGTTAAATTGTGTTTAATATCGGCACAATTCTCTTCTGTGTGCGCTTGCTTTGAAACGATCCTTGGTTTCGATTTTAGACTTGTATGGTTAAGTCGTTAATGCAGTGTATACGTTGTTCTGGTTTTGTACAAGACTTGGTTACATCGGTGGCTGAGAGGTAGGTGCCGAGGTTAACAAGTAAATATTTGTCTCATTTGCATAGATAATGAGTTGAAAACATTTAGGAGTTGAACGCTTTCTTTTTACACAAATTCTGAGCTTAATTGATATTTAACGCTTACAATGTTTATATACCCTTTACATTGGTAATGCTTTCCTGATCAGAACGAGTAATTCCACACAATGCAACTCCATGGATAACTTGGATACAGGGTTTTCCAAGATCTTCTTGCTCGTAATTTTCTTTTTATCCTATCTAGAACTATCATTATTATATGTATAATAGTCGTTATAAGGTGACAATATTGTTTTTCCACTTTCACTTTCAACATCTTTTTATATAATTATTTTGCCATATTCTTTAAAAGTTCTAAGACTCGCCTAATAGGAGTTGGAGAAACAAGACGATTTTTCACTAATTTATATATATATATATATATATATATATATATATATATATATATATATATTCCCTCTTGAAATCAATACACTTGGTCCAACGATACCTAAGAATTGCAATCCTATCACAGAAATCGTCCTGGGTATGACGATAAACTACATCCGCGTCCTGGGTAAGACGATAAACTACGTCCAACAGCAAGGCATCTGATCAGGAGGTTTTGAGGAGCGTGGAACCACCTCTTAATTGCTGATTTTCTCAGGTCCTCCCTGACCCGGAGTGGTAGCACCTTTTAGGGTCTTAGCTATGGGCAAATAGTTAACACCCAAACTTGTGTAAAAAATAGGTTTTAATACCAGAAATATTTTGCAATAAAAAAATTATTACAAGCAATATTTTTTTTATTACCAGCAATAATTTTTGAAGGAAAAATTATTATCAGCAATACTTAAAAAAACAAAAAAAAACAAAAAACATACCAGCATTACAAACAGTTATACATTCTTTGAAAAAAATAAGACCAGCTATAGATTTTTTCCAAGGAAAATATTCCAAGAAATAGATTTTTGAAGAAAAACATATTACCAGCCATAAAAATTTTGTCGGCATTAAATAACCCATTGAGGTTGATATGCTGTAAATTAAACCAAACCAAACCAATATATACTGAGATAGATAGATAGATAGATAGATAGATAGATAGATAGATAGATAGATAGATAAAAATATTACCAGCAATAAAAATTTTGTCGGCATTAAATAACCCATTGAGGGTGGTATGCCGTAAAACAAAATAAACCAACCCAAACCTATCACAGAAAAGGGTGGCGGGCTGGTTCTCCAAAAAGTACTCCATGGCACATCTCGTCACTGATTCCAGAATTACGACCATTCCGTTGGGATTTGAGTTTAGGAAACAGGAATAAATCAGATGGAGCTAAGTCTGGTGATTAAGTGGGGATGCGATTTCAAAACCGTAGTTGGCTGCTTCGAATACTACAAAGCCGTGTGTATAGATGTGTTATCCTGGAGGAAGAGCACACCTAACTTACCTCTTCGTTTCGACTTGATTGCTTCCTTTAGTTGCCTTAATTCTGATGCATAATACTGTCCATTAACTTTTCTTTTCATTTTTCCAAGTTGTCTATCATGGTTACACCTTCGGAATCTCATAAAGCAACCCATCTTCCAGACACCTGGCCCATCTCCAAGATCTCAGTTTAAACAGTATTGACCGAACCAGAACTAATGTCTATGGGTCACTGGCTCGCCTGAATTCCACACCCTACGTCTTCACAGAAACATAGAAGGGGCAGTCATCAGCAAATATCTGGGCCATGTCTTCATGGATTTCTTTGATTGTCATACCTTTCTTTTGTAAATAATTTATGACTGCTCAGGACTCTGTTTTGTCTCGTTTTAGATTTGTCGCACACCCTCACCTATTTATGGATCCCACCTGCACAGAAATGAAAACAGAAATCTGAATTAAGGTTTTTTTACTCTTGTAGATTTATAAGACGTGATAGTGTGTTGCCACACCAAAAATGTTCAGCTATGGTTGTTCTTTCTGGGTGAGGCTTAGAACTTTTCAAACAACCTTAAAATTTTCATCTGACCAACATCTATATATATACCGCGTGTAACGGCAAAACTGTCTAAATCGTGTAACATCAAAATTGTCCAACAGTTAGATTAATATTTGAAGCGTTGGATAATTCCAGTAAGATATCATTAATCAATTCTATTGAAGCTTAGAATTGATTAATGATATCTTACTGGAATTATCCAAGATTTTTATAAATCTTAGGTAACATAGAAATCATGATGAAGTCGACCATAAAGGAAAATGACATGTTCATCATTACGGATCAGAAGATCATGAAGGATGGAAATAACGTTCATATATATATATATATATATATATATATATATATATATATATATATATATATATATATATATATATATATATGTGTGTGTGTGTGTGTGTGTGTGTGTGTGTGTGTGAAAAAATATATAGAAAATAGGAATATATTCCGAGATCATTTTTGAACTTATTCAAACTGATGTGACCTCTATCCTTCTAACTTTCTCTCCTCGCGTAACAATATGCCTTTCACGTACGATTTCATTTTCAAGTCTTTTGTCACTGCTCTGTTGACTGAAACTTCTCTCTGCCAACCGTCTTATCGAAATCTCACTCTTTATTCTTTTTACATTTTTATATATAAAAGTGAACATTGACGTCAACACTCGGAGGCGACAGGCTGTTTCATGCTGGACGCAATCGTCAGGCGGCGAATCGCGGCCTGACGATTGCATCCAGCATCAAACAGCCTGTTGCCTCCGAGTGTTGACGTCATTGTTCACTTTGATTTATATATTTATATTTACATACACTCTATCTCTGATATTGAGCACTTTATCCCATGAATATAGCACACATTAAAACTATATATATATATATCATATATATATTTCTTCTGATATATATTTCTTCTCATATATATATATATATATATATATATATATATATATATATGCATCGGCCCTGACAGCAAAAATTGTCCAAATGTTGTTACAGCACAATTATCCACCCCACAACATGTTTAATATCTAAAAAAAAATTGACACTAATCTAATTTTTTTTTTTTTTTTACAGGTTTTCAGATAAGACCTTTAGTCATCTTCATACCATCAGAAACCATCATTTTTGTAGTAATTGATCACGATGCCTATTCATTTGGCTTTTCTATATCACTTAGAATTGGTTGTCTCAGCTAGAATCAATTACGACTAAATAGTGTGTTCGATTCTCACTTGGTTCTCCATACTTTCGACCTTGTGACTCATTAAACCTACACGTAGAAGATCACTGTATATAAGATTGAATGAATGGTACATCTCCCGAGGACTAGTGACCTCATGTCTGTCAATGAGTGTTGCAGGCTAATGTGCAAACATTTTTCAGTAAGTAACTTACTTTAGTAATGACAAAGCTTCCAGGGAATATACTGACCAATTTTATACCAAACATTAGTTTTCTTCAGAATCAACATCGGCCAATCAGGCATTATGTATTCAATAGTTTCAATCTATGGCTCTTATAATCTACATATTGAGTCCTTTTTTGTAACGTCCCTTATGGAATTATATGACAATGGTACTCTATATTCTTTTATTTTATGCAAAATGCGATGTATTCGTATGAACGTTTCAAATTACTTTCTAATAATGATGTGAGTTTCCTTACAAGTCTTTTGTTTGTGGTATTGTAGAATGTCAACTCTTTTAATATATAATTATTTTCTAATCAAGTTACACGTGATCCTAATTTTTGCAGTTGCTTCCGGAAGTGTTCAGGTGATGTGGGTTTTTATTTGTTATTTAGCAAGGCTCCTTGTAACTGCGTAGCGGCAGACTGTAAAATCTGATTACGGATTATATTCTTTAAGACCAACAAGATTAATTCGTTTCACAACATTCTTAATCACTGTTTAAAGAGACAAGTGCTTTCTAGATAATGCTAAAACAACAGTAGAATAGCCAGTTATAAATAACGGAAGTTAAAATATGACGAACCATTGTTTAATTTCATCAAGATATGAATAATTAACGTGCGAAAGATTTTTTAGCTAAATACATTTTTTAAGCATTACATCCCAAGCAAGGCGGGATGCCACTAGAACGCAAGGGGTTACAGAGTGGTCAAGCAAAGATGCGTGATAGTGGAAAAGATGAAGAGAAGGACAGAGAATAGGTCAGGGAATCTGGAGATGTCGATAGACATTACATTTGAATAGTTGAAGATTATAGCAATCAGGAAAACAAGTAATAGGAAGGGAATATCACAGCCGGGAAGTGCGAGACATGAAGCTATTGGAGTAGAAGAGACGGGCACATTTAACCGTTTTGACAGTGAAAGGGTGTGAGCAAGATGCCAGCCTAGTTGCTCGCAGTCTGGGAACTAGCGAAAGTAGCCCGTCGGAACAGTTACCGTGAAAGAATTTGTAGAAAAGACAGAGGGAAGCGACGGTACGTCTGTGTGTGTGTGTGAGAGAGAGAGAGAGAGAGAGATAGAGAGATAGAGAGAGAGAGAGTGTAAACGAGATGCCATATCAGGGCCAACCAGATTGCATATCCGTCTCTGGATTTTGTCGAGGACCTTAAGGCGAACAGCGAGGGCACCGGACTCTATATGGCAACAATATTCCTTGCAAGGTTGATTTCTAGATTTGAAGGATGGACTCGGGCGCGAAAAACTTTCTGGTGCGACACAGGGAACCAACTTTCCTTGCGGTGGATGAAGCAATGTATTTGTTCCATCTCAGGTCAGCGGACAGTGAGAGACCAAGCAGTCTCAAAGAGGTGCTCTCATGGAGTTGTGTCTCAGGCATTCTAATGGGAGGCAGGGAGGGTTCTCTGTGGCGGGCAATAGAGAGCAATTTTGTTTTAAAGGCATTAAAGCTAACTAGCCAGTTCCTGTCCCAGTTAACAACCGATTGCGGGTCCTCTTTGAGACTACCGGCAAGGTTGATGCTATTTTTTTAAATATTCTTGTTCACAAAATACAAGTCACACGAGGTAGAGGATTAATGAATCACTTCGTATCAAAGAAAGGAAGCAACAGGGGGGTAAGGTGCAGTAATGGATGGCAACTGGTCTACAGCAGAAAAAATGGAAACCTACTGCGGAAAAAAAAACTGTCTCGTCAGGCATATATCGAAAGATACCTGATCGCTTAACCGTATATCACGCAAGGCACATAACTGGCTGGAGGATGCGTAAGCTAGATAACGGTTGATATTAGACTTGAAGGGATTAAGAGTGTACGGATGAGGGAGGCATATTTATGGGAATCTATTCTATAATGTAACAGTTCTAGAGAAGAATATGTCTAATTGAAAATCATTTTTATCAATGGAATACCCGAACTTGTAGAACCAAGAAATATAGACCGTCTGTATATCACCGAACAATTGTATTTAAAAAAGATAATATTTTTTTAAAAAAATACATCATCATCTTTATGAAATATTCTATAAGAATATGCAACGCTATTGGTCTTGTCCTGGCATCTCAACTTCAGTCATTTTGTAACTGCCGTAATGTAGCTTAACTGTGGCTTTTCTATAATTATTTTCATAGTATGAAATCTTCGCCATGGATTCCAAAATTTTATAAGTTTATCCGCAGTACTAGATTGGCAGCAAGGTTTAATCATATTACATTTGAAATCGTTACATATAACCGGAAGTTTCTTTTCTTGAACTTCTCGTTTGTGAAAGTTTCTTCCGGCTTGTTGCTTTTAAATTTGATCTTCAAAAATGTGATCGTTATCTACTGTAGTCGTAATTTCGGTTCTTTTATTGTCCTCGCTCATTAATAATATTTTGCTTATATTATTTCATACACAATAAATATTCTGTGTGTTAGTGGCTTTCTTACCAGGTTTGGGGCGAAAGGATTAAAAGATATTTGAAATTAGACTGTATTCGCCTGTAGGTAAATAATTAAGCTATATAGCTTCTAGCACCCAGACTCAGTCCCGGGTATCAAGCTATGTTTTCATGCGTTACTGACAAACAATATCTCATTATTTGCTACTTTATCAGGCTGCGGCGAAGTCAACTGATTATTTTCGGACTGAGGTTTTAAAATTTTTATCAGTATCATTCTAAGCAAGGTAGTAATTTTTTATCAGTATCATTCTAAGCAAGGTAGTAATCCCATTAAAACACAATTGATTTCAGGATGTAGAAGAATTATGAACAGAAAGAATAATGATGAGCAGAAAGAGAAGAGAGTAATAGGGGACAAGTATATAGCGATTTAAATTGCATTTAAATTTTTGCAGATTAATGTTGGCTGGAAATCATAGAGCCAGATGGGATTTCCACAGGCAAGAAGTGTGAGAGAAGAAACTGTTAGAAGATTACGGTTGCATTTAGCCATGTCAGCATTAAATTAACGATATCTCCTCGAAAGTTTAATACTGCGCTTAAATTTTAACAAAAGTCTATGTCCATATCGTAAATTGCTATTTATTTCTGCTAAGTACAGAAAATGTGTCACAAGGCCAAAATTGGGAATGAGTCAATTGACTATTTTTGGACAGAGGTAATACATTTTTTTTAATCTGTATCATCCCAAGCAAGGTTGTAATCCCACTGAAACACAAGGGATTTCAGGATGTAGATGAATTAGGAACAGAAAGAATAATGATGAGAAGAAAGAGAAGTGAGTTATAGGAGACAGTATATAGCGATTTAAATTACATTTAAATTTTTGCAGATTAAAGTTGGTTGGAAATCATGGAGCCGGAAGGGATTTCCACAAGCGAGAAGTGTGAGAGAAGAAAGTGTTAGTATAGAATTTACGGCGACATTTAGGAGGCTTAAGTGTAAATTCATTGAGATCTAGATGTCAGTCTTGTGCTTAAATTCATAAAGTGTAGGTATTATGGGGAAGAGCTATATTTATTTGTAAATATTTAAAAAAAAAATGGCACAAGGCTAAAAAGGGGAAATAGGGAAAATGGCGGTCTTCCTCTGTTTTAACATTAAACTTAGCTATCCACAATAACTGACCCAAACATACAAACAATATTCCTAACACCAAAACAACGCATGCTTATTTACCTTTCTTACTACATCCACCATAATACCTCAATGTCTCTATGAAAATTATAACTCGTACCCATATGTATAAATACAGTGTCTGGGGGGAAAGGGGAATAAAACAACAATTGAAAAACTGGACCTAATGAACATTATTTACATTATTCGGACTACTGTCCTCATCTTTGTCGCCATATTTATTACAACGAGTCAAGGACACATGGCAAAGTGGATAAAGGCGTTGGTTAGATCCAGTGACAGAACCCAAAGAGTGTGAGTTCAATACCCGGTTAAGACAGTAGAGAACTTTCAGAGGGAAAATTAACAGGGGATAACTGATAACTAACATCCATTAAACATGGTACGTGGAACTAGAAGAGTCTACCCCAGTGAGCGAAATAAAGAGTTCTGTTCGACATTCCAACTACCTGAAGAAGGCCGGAGCGTACAACAACAGAAACGTTGCAATAAATATGGCGACAAATATGAGGACAATAGTCCCAATAATGTAAATAATGTACATAATACCTCATCTCAGAAATATAGATAGATATTGGACCTAATGAGTATTTACAATATGAAAACAAAACTATTTACAAGAAACGAAATAAAATAGTACCATACATCAGAGGTCATCCAAACAATTATCATAAGCGTATTATAGAAATGACATATATAGGTAGACTTAGGGCTGAGATTATTTTTTATAAGAAGGTATCAAGAATTGTCAGTACTTTTAAAATCTGAGATTAACACTCACCTTGAACCTTGATTTCTACAATTTGAATTTGTGAAGGTATTGAACCACAAACAAGAAAAAAAGTTAGACAAAAAAAAAAAAAAAAAAAAAAAACAGGACAAATCAGTTGTTGACGATACATCGAATCGATTGTCGGAGATCATTTTAAAATAAGCGTGTAAGAAATTTTTAAGAAATTTATCTGGCTTAACTTTAAACTTAGCTATCCACAATAACTGACCCAAACATACAAACAATATTCCTAACACCAAAACAACACATGCTTATTTACCTTTCTTACTACATCCACCATAATACCTCAATGTCTCTATGAAAATCATAATTCGTCCCCATATGTATCCAAACATTGTCTATGAGGAAAGGGGAATAAAACAACAATTGAAAAACTGGACCTAATGAACATTATTTACATTATTCGGACTATTGTCCTCGTCTTTGTCGCCATATTTATTACAACGTTTCGCCCTTTCAGTATCTGTCTATATTTCCAAGATGAGGTATTATGTACACTATTTACATTATTCGGACTATTGTCCTCATCTGTGTCGCCATATTTATTACAATGTTTCGGCCTTTCAGTATCTGTCTATTTTTCCGAGATGGGGTATTATTATTAAATAGTGTACATAATACCTCATCTCAGAAATATAGATAGCTATTGGACCTAATGAGTATTTACAATATGAAAACAAGACTATTTACAATAAACGAAATAAAGTAGTACCATAGATAAGAGGTCATCCAAACAATTAGCATAAGAGTATTATAGAAATGACATATATAGGCAGACTTAGGGCTGTGATTATTTTTTATAAGAAGGTATCAAGAATTGTCAGTACTTTTAAAATCCGAGTTTAACACTCACCTTGAACCTTGATTTCTACAATTTGAATTTGAGAAGGTATTGAACCACAAACAAGAAGAACGTTAGACAAAAATAAAAAAAAATACAGCTAAAATCAGTTGTTGACGATACATCGAACCGATTGTTGTAGATCATTTTAAAATAAGCGTGTAAGAATCTTTAAGGAAATTATAAATAAAATTACCAAAGGGAGCCATTGCCCTGGGGAGGCATTTTGTTCGCAAATTATAAAGTGTTTGAATATTCTCCACCAAATCTAAATTTATTCACCAATAGATAAATTCAAACCATATAGCTACGAGCAACCGAGGCTCAGTATTTTTTTTAACCAGTGAGCTACCTCTTCGTGTGTAATCGACAGACGACATAGCATATTATTCCTGGCGTCATCAAACCGCAGCCAAGTAAGGTGATTGTGCGCGGACTGAGGTGTCAAGATTCTGGCTAGCAGACAATGGTCTTCAGAAGTGTACTGAAAAGGTAGTCAGGATCTGACAATGGGGGGGACCGACGACAGAACAATGAAATTCTTAATTTATTGTCTACACATGCCAACGGCCATTGTGCTCAAAGATAGTGATCTGTATCAGAATAGAATAGAAAGAGGTACTGGGAAGAAAAGGAGGTACCCTCACGATCGGGGTGTAAATAATCACGTCTACTTTTCACTCGCTTTCGAAAGAGGCAGATAGGAAATCGTTGGCGATATATATATATATATATATATATATATATATATATATATATATAGAGAGAGAGAGAGAGAGAGAGAGAGAGAGTCCACCAAAAAATGTATGCACACTTCAGAAAAGAAAAGACTTGTCTTTGTAGCTTTATCAAATTCTGATAATACTACCATTCACGAATGTTCTGGAAATGATGAATTTTTCTTTCAACAAGTCAGTTCACCGGCATACTACTGGAAAAACGTGCGAGCTTATTTAACTGAAAAATTACAAGGATACTGGCTAGGACGAAAAGTATAGTCGAGTAGACATTTACCTAGGGGGGGGGGACCCTAAACGATGTTGTGTATTTTAGTGTCGGACCTTAGATAAGAAACTGAAAATGTATGTAGAACAAACCCAATGGACACTTTGCTCAGCATTGCCCAAGAAGTAGTTCCACTAATAAATTTCTGGAATCTAAAGTTTACTATTCTGAGCAACTCTTATGATTGAAGAGACCGGGGGTAATTTGTTATTAATTAATCACGTGATGTCTGAACAAATTTAATATTACAATAACTATACAATATTTTTCCTTTCCTGAAGTGTGTTTACATTATTGGGTGGACTCTGTATATATATATATATATATATATATATATATATATATATATATATATATATATATGTAGATTCCGCCCAAAAATGTATACAAATGCACATATATATATATATATATATATATATATATATATATATATATATATATATATCGGGGGGGGGCTACAGCGAAACAGTCTGTCTGTAGATGACACATGTATACGCCCTGAAAATATAAAATTCTGTTGAGCACTTTCGAGGGAAAAGCACGAATTTGTAAAGAGTGAATGCTACTGCTGATAATACAATGCTCTTCTATGAATTGAGCACTCTGAGTCACTGGAGTGTTTATTCTAAAATAAATACGTAAAAATTCAACTACCTTTCTGCCAGGAGCAGTGGCGTAGCTAGAGTAATCGTCACCCGGAGCGGTCCGCTCAAATGTCACCCCAATGACCCCGATTCACCCTATGCTGAATGGTTAGCTGTAGCTAAATCTTCATACATGCTCCACTTCTACTTTACTCTACTGACCGGTACGTTACTGTTTACATTTATGATGCAAGACAAAATCCAGTACAATAAAATAATCAGTTCAAATCAAAAGCTGAAAACATTGCTATTTTTCCTACTCACAAAGTTCCCGACAATTTATTAGAAAATTTCTGACCGGGGGGAGGGGGACTGGGGGGTCATAAATTATTCCCCTGGGGGTCATATGCCAGCCTGCGAAACCCTGGTCTCCACCACTGTTTTCAGACTATTTTTGGCACCTTAGCCTGGTTGAAAAATTTTGTTGGGGGTGACATTGTGTCACCCCTCCTGTGCTGGCACCCGGCGCGGTCCGCCCCCCTTAGCTACGCCACTGGCCAGGAGCTGATAGTTCAGGTGAAAAAATCTCCGAGATCTGTGTATGATATATATATATATCTTACTTATTATAAAACGCAGATTGTGTGTGTGTGTGTGTGTGTGTGTGTGTGTGTGTGTGTGTGTGTGTGTAACGTTTATATATTGGATCGGATTTCCTACATTTTTCAACCGATTTCAACAAAACTTCGCAGGACTACATAAAATTACCTTGTGGTGGTTCTAACAGCGTCAAAAATGGGAAAATATAATTGTTTTTGCACAAAATCAATTTGAAAACACGATTAAGAGACATCGTGAAAATGGAAGGGGGACAACTCATATCGGGTTGTTTGTGTGTGGGGGTTCCTTTAAATATGGAAGCGGATTTCCTATATTTTTCAGCCGATAAAACAAAACTTCACTTTTTTTTTTGGCAGGTAGTGTTTCTTATTCTCTTGCACACTTTTCTCTTTATTTTTAACATTCAGAATGCTTTAAAAATTCCATTTACAAGACAATTATTTATAATAAAATTCTATTCAATCGGGAGACTCATAACGATTGAAAACAATGTTTTTGTTTGA
Source organism: Acanthosepion pharaonis (assembly GCA_903632075.3). Lineage (NCBI taxonomy): Eukaryota > Metazoa > Mollusca > Cephalopoda > Sepiida > Sepiidae > Acanthosepion > Acanthosepion pharaonis. Next base: position 245,698 of record CAHIKZ030001010.1, read on the forward strand.
GATTGGGTTTGACCAATTCGTAAAAAAAAAAAAACTAATTAAGACATGCGTGTCAGTCAACCTTAAACAATAATCTAACGATCTCTACTGATTGTACGAATACAAACATCGGAATAAATTCTTTATCTTTAGGGAAAGATAATGAAATCTAAACATACACAAGTCCTAACTAAAAATAATAACCGGAACGGGAAACTACTTTAAATACACATGGTGTCCTATTTTTTTACTGTATTCAATAAGTAAAAATCATAAATTGTAAAAGATTATTATTACAGAAAAGCTACTAAATGAATAAGATTTGTTAGATCATAATTAATAAACCCAAATAAAGTTAATATTTTTTTATTAGAAACAACAAGTGGAAAATATATTCAAATCAGAATTCTAATTATGAATCACCACAAGCAAAATATGCAATTTTTTTACTGTATTCAATAAGTAAAAATCATAAATTGTAAAACTAAAAGATTACAGAAAGGCTACCTACTTTTTTCAACCGATTTCAACAAAACTTCACTTTTCTTTTTGACATGTAGTGTTTCTTATTGTCTTGCACACTTTTTCTTTATTTTTACATTCAGAATGCCTTAAAAATTCCATTTACAAGACAATTGTTTATAATAAAATTCTATTCAATCGGTAGAGACTTATTGTTTTCAATCTAACGATTGAAAACAATGTTTTTGTTTGAGTTTGGGTTTGACCAATTCGTAAAAAAAAAAAAAAAAAAAAAAAACTAATTAAGACATGCGTGTCCGTCAACCTTAAACAATAATCTTTGTCAATTTTATGTTTCAGTCTTTATGATGGCCGATAGTTGATCTATCTCTTACTGTTACATCCCCGGGCAACGCCGGGCTCTACTGCTAGTATATATATATATATATATATATATATATATATATATATATATATATATATAAATGCGTTTCAACAAAAAGCTTTTTCTTATTTCTATACACCCCAGCACATGCTCATATATATATATATATATATATATATATATATATATATATATATATATATATATATGATGTGAGGTACACACCTGGCCCAGGGTCGAATCCCTTGGTTACGGCGCCAACTGTGACGTCGCTCCTCCTGGTCGCTCCTCCTGGTTCCAAGCGTGCCGCTCCAACCCCTTGGTTAGATGATCACCAGCCTCGCCTTTCCCAACTCGCTTCCAATACCTGGTTACTGAAGCAACTGTACTGATCTCCGGTCAGTCTACCCACGTTGTGTTTAGATCTTAGACAGACGGGACCAGCAGGGATTGGGGCCGATACAAGTTGAGTCCGACGGGGTGGCAAAAACACAAGTAAAAAAAAAAACTCACGAGACAAAAATTACTGATAAAAAAAGGGTGACAACCTTTTATATCTAATGTCCGTTACACAAAGAAAAATTGTTCTTATTTCCCGACCCGTTCTGTGGACTATGGCACCAAGCTTCTATCATACAACTTAAAGATTTCGAATTGCCTACTCTTTAGAATTATGTATGTCGGAGTGTGGTCTAGTTCGACACTGGGGCTAATTTCTGTCAATCATTCGCAGTTGATTCTTCTCTTCGACTTGAGTTGTATTTCTTCACTTCGATCTGGTTGGGTCGAATTCTGTTCTCGGCGGGGCTTGATTTCAACTTCTTCTTCTTCTTCCGTCCAGTAACTCTTTGGCCTTGTCTTCGACTTGGCTGCAACTTCTCCGCGGCTTTCGAGTAATCTTCTTCTTCGTCGACTTAGATGGAACTTCTCTTGTCTTCGACTTGGGCTGGAAGGATTTCTTGTTTTCGACTTGGGCTGGAAGGATTTCTTGTCTTCGACTTGGGTGGAAGGATTTCTTGCCGCAACTCAGCCGTAACTCTCTGTCGTCCGAGGTGGTCTCTTCTCGCTGCCGTCCGGGGCTGAACTGATTTTTGTCGATTGGGGTCCTGCTTTTATTGACGCCGCAGCAAACCGGGGTGGGTCAGTCGGCGTCAGGGCTCTCTCGATAATCCCAAAAGTCGCATTAGTTCTGATTTCCCATTATCGCTATTATTTTCACCCCTACTTCCTCACAGCGCCTCCGGAGGGAAGACGCACACCCATCTCTCCTGGTCTCTCGTATGTCAGGTGACCGTTTTCGACCAATGGTTCCTGATCGAACATTCCTCCTCCTCTTTCCGCATGCCACGTGACCGTTTTCGACCAATGGTTCTTGATCGAGCATTCTCCCTCCTCTTTCCGCATATCACGTGACCGCTTTCGGCTAATGAGACTGTGGTGGGACGCCTCTCGTCTCCAATCGGGCGTGGCTTACATCGTTCTTGTTCTAAAATAACAAAATCTAATTTGGCCTTTTTTTTCGCACGTACGAAAAATGATAATCTTGGCTTTTTCTCACCTGGGTTCTGTCAAAACAGCCTGCCGCTAATTAGATGTGACTTCAGGAAAGAATATTGGCGCTATCTGTGAGCCGAGACAATCGTTTTTTCACCTCTTTGTTTTTGGTCAGACCTGATAGTCAAAAATCTTAATTATCTGAATTGAAAATGTCTCCACTTCATCATCGTGGGGTTCCAATCCTTAACAGGTCAGAATCTGTATACAGTTCCACCGGTCACCCTCTCAACCCAAAAGACACCTTTCCTCCGATTAAAATTTCGTTTCCATTGTTCTAAAAAATTTCCCTTTCTCCAAATTGATAATGAGTCTTTCTACGCAAAAGTCGGTCATGTGCTTCGACCGATATTTTTTTATTATCAATACACTCTTATCAAGCATGGTCCCTTCCACTCTCTAAATGACTTTCCCTTCTAAATAACAAATCCCTATTGTCTTTCGAAAATCGGCCAAGATGTTGGCCTAATTACCCTTCTGATGCGTGTTTTTGTTAATGACCGCTTTTTGTATTTCTCGACCTCTCTCTTTCCCTTTTTCTCTTTCTTTCTCTTCTTTTTCTTTTAGGATCGTCTAAGTACAACTTAGTGAATTATTTTCAACTCAATTATTCTTCGTCTAAAAAAAAAAACTAACAACCTGTTTAATAAACCGAGTAAAAAAAAATTTAAATCATATTTCTATGAATATTTCTAATAATGCAAGGTGCCACATATATATATATGAGCATGTGTTGGGGTGTATAGAAATGAGAAAAATATTTTTTTTTGTTGAAATGCCTTTAGCTTCTGTGTGGTAGGTTGGCGTCTTCAGGTCACAATAAAACCCAAAACTTTGTTTCTTGAAGTCAAACCATTAATATGTTTTGCTAAGATGACGTCATCCGAGTAGAAAGAAGGAATACAACCCTATGTGTGAGTGTTTTACTTATTTCTTAGTAAAGCAGATATTAGCGTACTTTGTCTTTCATTCTAACATAGCACACTGACCCGAAACCCGTTCACATTAAACTCTCATGCACAATGCAATAGTCATTCAAAATGTCAGTTACTACACTATATATATATTGCTTGCTATATATTTAGGTAACTAGGAGATTAAGATGAAAGGAAAACAGCCGCTTCTAGTTTCATTTACTTAGTGAAAATAATGAATGAAGCGGAACACATGATTGCTAGCTGCAAGGCTGGAGTAAGTGAGTATATCAATATTCTTCGTTTATTTATTTGTTCTGGAGGGAAACTAGCAATAATTATATATCTTGAATAGTACAAACTACTAAACAAAATGTGAGATGTGAAATCAAATACTTTCTGCGCTATCTGCAACCACACTCTTAAGAAAATACTAAATAAAATCAATGACAGATTCGAATAAACTTATTCCAAATACTAAAACTACTAAAACATAGACACAAATAAAAATATAAGAATGAAAATATATACAAATATAATCAATGAAAAATCTAAGCGAATAAATAATGACCAATATATATATATATATATATATATCTGAATTCACCTTCATCACTGCTGTGTAAAATCTCTGACTGATACCAAGTCTAGCCACGACGATGAGCTGTGTGCAACAGCAAAAACAGTCTGTCTGTGGAATACAATATATATATATATATAGGTAGGTAGATAATACGTTAAGGTTGTCTGTTTCCTAATTAAATTTATATATATATACAGTGTAACCCGGACATAAGAAACCCGGATATAAGAGAAACCCGGATATAAGAGAGATTTTCTCTGGTCCCAAAGTGTTCCCATAATTACCTAAACAAAACAGACCAAACCCGGATATAAGAGAAAACCCGGATATAAGAGACTTCTTCCCCGGTCCCGACAATTCTCTTATATCCGGGTTACACTATATATATATATATATATATATATATATATATATATATAATTGAACTGCACCACATATCCAATATATATATATATATATATATATTGAATATGTGGTGCAGTTCAATTTATATTACATGAATCATTCATACAAAAAGTAGATTAGTAAAGAAATGACATAAAATAGTGAAATGTCTTCGCAAACAAAATTTTCAAGTTGCCTTAACCTACGAATCTCCAAAAGTTTTCATCCGTTAGCAATAAGCAATTCGTTCATTTCTAAAAAAAAAAAAAACTTAGTTCGCATTTAATCTTTTGTCTCTGCTACTACCTAGATAAAATAATTTCCATGCCTGAGGATGACTGTATGTACAGTTGAAAGTACTAACAGATTAAAAAAAAGATTTTATACAACTTGTAGTTATTAAAAACAAGGATCATAACATTCATCGAGTGGTTCGTAGGTTAATGCAACTTTAACATTTTGTTTGCGAAGCGTTTTCGCCACTTTATATCATTAACTTTACTAATCTTCTTTTTGTATGAATGATTCATGTAATATAAATTGAACTGCACCACATATTTAATATATATATACAGTGTAACCCGGATATAAGAGACCCGGATATAAGAGGAACCTGGATATAAGAGAGATTTTCTCTGATCACAAATTAGAGCCTGTGTTAATGTATATAAAATAGACCAAACCCGGATATAAGAGAAACCCCGATATAAGAGACTTCTTCTCCGGTCCCAACAACTCTCTTATATCCGGGTTACACTATATATATATATATATATATATATATATATATATATATAAATTTAATTGGGAAACAGACAGCCTTAAAGTATTGCCTACCTATATATATATATATATATATATATATATATATATATATATATAATGAAGCAACAATACATTGTTTAAAATATCTAATTAAATATAATGAAGGAATACTATAAAGGGTCATATATATATATATATATATATATATATATATATATATATATATATATATATAAACGTTATTTTCAGTGGATAACTGGGCAAAGAGAGATCGTCATTAGATGCGACGTGTCTCAACCGAATCGGCCATAGAGAAACATTACCGAACAAACAAATTTTGAACATTGCCTTTAATAGAAATTCTTCTCGTTATAAATTCATTAATTTTTTCAAATATATCCTTAGTTTCGTATCGGTTACTATTTTCTAAAGTAATCGATTTTTATGACGTAAAAACCTCATTTTTAATGGATACTCTTATTTCAGTAGATGCTCCGTTCATTCCTTAAACAGTAGATTTATATATTTTCCTCTACCAGCCTGAGTATTTGAGTAATTTTATTAAAGAAAAACATGCTCTGTTCGACATCATTCAAACCTGCGTACCTCTGGGCAGAGGGAAACCTTCGCTTGAAGGCACTGTTCAAAATTTGCGTGATCGGCAAGCCTGACCAGTGGCCGAGTTGGTTAACACAGGTCGGAGAAAACTGAAAATAGGGAAGATTGAGGAAAGAACAACAGATGAAGGGGTTTCAAGAAGACAGAGGATGTCGATTGACATTACATTTAAATCATTAAAGATTGAAATTGTCAAGGAAGGAAGTAAACGGATGTAGAATTGGCGGTTGCATTTAGCTCTTTCAGCAGTTAGGGTGTATACTTTAACGCTTCATATATTCGGAACACTAGGAAAAAATCTCGTTAGAGCAGTTGTCAGGCAAATATTTGTCGAAAAGTCAGCAGCAAGCCACGTCACGTCAGTTGGAAAGTGACTGCCGATATATATATATATATATATATATATATATATATATATATATATATATATTCATACACGTTTCATTAAATAATATAGACAAGTGTTGACTATTTATTTTATGTAATTTTTTTTCGTAACGTCTGATATGTTTAACAACATTATCGTTGAACGAAAAAAGAAATTCACAATATTGATCCATATTTTTTAATACAATCTAATCTTTCGGCTTACATAAGCCATTATCAAAGATGTCAATTACAACATATTAAGCAATATACGGACAAGACAGTGATGATAGTCTGTCATTGTTTACATAGATAATTTCTAAGCAACGATAAACACGTGCATATAAGATGCTAGAAGCGAAAATCGCACCGCATCTCATGACGTCACACATGACCACACGAGAATGAATTGGAGAAATATGAAGTATGGGAAGTCGTTGGTATAAACCAATGGCTTCTGTTACCAATTATAGACATTTAAGAATATTTGTAGAGATGCCATAATTGATTTTCTTTAGGTTGGGTTTCAACTATTTGATATATATATATATATATATATATATATATATATATATATATATATAAAGGTAGTATCAAAAATATTTTTACAAACTTTGGGTGAGGGTTCCTCACATCAAAACAAGGACAATAAGCAGCAAAGACTGAATGACTCGGCGGACATTTGTTTGGAAACGCAATCGGATACAACCATATAACCTCGTGTCCATTATCATTTGCGCGGCGATATGTAAAACTCATATCTGCCTGTACATATAAATATAAATATCCTGCCATTGTTTAACGGATCACTTCTCATTTTGCTCACGACTACACACGTTAAACGTTGAAGACTAGCCATCAATGTACACGACAGATAAATGTTAACTAGTCTACATAGCACCATCTGCCGTAAACCTTCTTGTTTATATCTTTTGTTTATATAGAATTTTGCTCCTGCTTGTCATGAGTAACCAGCCCCAAATTTTGTAAAAGTATTTTTAATATACCCTATATATATATATATATATATATATATATATATATATATATATATATATATATATGTGTGTGTGTGTGTGTGTGTGTGTGTGTGTGTGGAGCCCCGTTTCAGAATTGTAGAAAAATGCTAATAGATTTAAGTTAAAACTCATTACACCGAAAGTAATTCAATTTTTATCCATTGACAAGCTGCAGATATTTGAATGTTTGTATTCATATATATTAATGCAACAAGCGACGAGAAGCGCTGTATTCTTTGAATTGGTAGACAATAAAATATATTTTGAATCTAAAATTTTGGAGGCACAATTTCAGAATATGACAGACAATATTTCTCTTTCTGAAAAGGAATATATCAACATTTGGAAAATATATATTAGCCAATAACCTTGAGATTAATACATCTAAATTTTAAATTCATCCGGAGGCAACTATTTTATTATAAATACGATAAACTTTTGTTTTCTTTCAGTGAACCGTTGAGCAGTGTGTTTGTTCGATCATTTGCCACTCTAACTAAACTGAAAAAAAAAACACACACAATTAATTACACCCACTCGCATATTTATTCGAGTGTAAATTTTGAAAATATTTTTAATGCCACATTATTATCCAGAGAATCCGCTTGTAATATGGGGACGTCAAGTTTCAGTTAGAGAATTAGTTTTACTGATGGAAAAATGGATACAGGACCAGTCGGGAGACATAATTTTTCTTGTCGCTTGTTAGCTATTTCGCAAATAAAAGAAAATAACCCAAAACAGAGATAGCAATCACGGCTCTCCACAACTTCCTGTCTTTTTGGCTATCTCTCCTTCTCTGTTCTACAAAACATTTACATATATTCTGGCAGCTTATTCGCAACTTTTCTCATTTCACCCCAAGAAATGCAATAAAGCCTCTAGGATACAAGGGTAATTGAATGTTGTATAATATGAGAAAAAAACTACTATTAATGAGATGGAAAATAAAAGTACAAGAATTAACAAGAGAGGCGATAACGGTTGACATTGAATTTACATTTTTGAAGATCAAAGTTGACTAGGAAGTTAATAGCTGATAGAGAGAAGTGCGAAGAAGGAAACTGCTAGCATAGAACTTACGGTTACATCTAACCATTTCAAATGTAAAATGATGAAACCTTGTCGTCAATCTATAAGGCCGTGGATGTAATACCGTTAGAGAGAAGAAACTGTTAGTATAGAACTTGCGGTTACATCTAGCCATTTCAACTGTAAAATGATGAAACCTTGTCGCCAATCTATAAGGCCGTGGATGTAATACCGTGAGAGAGAAGAAACTGCTAGTATAGAACTTACGGTTACATCTAGCCATTTCAACTGTAAAATGATAAAACCTTGTCGCCAATCTATAAGGCCGTGGATGTAATACCGTGAGAGAGAAGAAACTGCTAGCATAGAACTTACGGTTACATCTAGCCATTTCAACTGTAAAATGATGAAACCTTGTCGCCAATCTATAAGGCCGTGGATGTAATACCGTGAGAGAGAAGAAACTGTTAGTATAGAACTTACGGTTACATCTAGCCATTTCAACTGTAAAATGATGAGACCTTGTCGCCAATCTATACGGCCGTGGATGTAAGAGAAGAAACTGCTAGCATAGAACTTACGGTTACATCTAGCCATTTCAACTGTAAAATGATGAAACCTTGTCGCCAATCTATAAGGCCGTGGATGTAAGAGAAGAAACTGCTAGCATAGAACTTACGGTTACATCTAGCCATTTCAACTGTAAAATGATGAGACCTTGTCTGCTAATCTAGTACTGCGATTAAACTCATAATGCTTAATTATTATAGCGGGAATTTCACCAGAAAAATTGCCATTAAACTATTTATAGGAAAGGCATAGAGAAGATACGTTACGGCAGCGGTAAACGGACTGAAAACGAGATGCCAGGTCGGGGCCAGTAACATTGCAAATTCTTCTTTGGATGCCTTCAATATGTGAGTGGAATTTTACAATTCTTTGAATGCCTTCAACGTGAGAATAAATTTGTACATCTCTTTCTTCTTCACGTGCATTAGAAATTTCACGTGTTTCTTTCTGATTCTAAGCATAAGCGTTCATTTTGTTTCTACATTTCTTAAGATATCCTTAAGATGAGTAGCGGATAGCGGCTAGGACTGAGCAATCGGGGAGCGGAGTTCGAATTCCAGTCGAATCCATTGCATTCACTTACGTGCTAATACCCTCTTCTTCTCCCCAGAGCAATGATTAAATAGCAGAACAGACCGGGTTCTATAGCCTTGGATGGAAACTGGTCTACCGCAGAAAGAAATGACAACCTGCTGCGGGAAAAAAAATCTGCCTCGTCAAACATGTATCGAAAGATACATGATCGTCTAAGCGTGTATCACGTATGGCACATAACTGACTGAAATTCACTTACGTGCTAATACCCTTGTGAAAGATATGAATCCTCTTCTTGTCCCTCCAGCTATGGGTAAATTAGCAGGACAGACCAGTTTATATATCCTTGGATGGCAAACTGGTCTACCACAGAAAGAAATGGCAAATTACTGCGGGAAAAAAAATCTACCACCTCAGTCAAGAATCAAAAGATATATGATCGCCTAAGCGTGTATCCCGCATGGTCCATAACTGACTGAAATTCAATTACGTGCTAATACTTTTGGGAAAGGTATGAATCCTGTGCTTCTCCTCCCAGCTATGGTTAAATAGCAGAACAGACCATGTTCTATAGCCTTAGATGGCAACTGGTCTACCGCAGAAAGAAATGCCCACCTACTGCGGGAAAAAAAATCTGCCTCGTCAGACATGTATCGAAAGATATATGATCGCCTAATCGCGTATCACGCATGGCATATAACTGACTGAATAGCTGAGGTCATAGAACCGTTAACAACGTCTTTTTCTCGGACTGCGACATCTGATCGGCACTGACGATGTTAGCATTTTAAGAACTACACGTAATCTCTGACGCTCTTTTTATTTAGGACAGGTGTGACTGCTTGGCCGATCATATCCGCGGCATGCAGATGTTAAGCAGGTCATAATTAGTAACACGTGACGCAGCGCAGCTTAAGGTGTAAAAAAAAAGTTGTTTGAAGTCTCGGTTCCCTTCATATGTGTTAGGGACTTGTTTAAGGAAACCCCAGCTCGAGAACATGATGAATTCGGCTGGCCGTCAAAAAAGAAAAGCTGTAATTTCCCGAGAGAACAACAGCTGCCCCCACCGCCATAACGGAACCAACATATTCATGGAATTAAGGTAAGACAATATTGCAAGCTTGAATTTCAGGGCTCTGATGCGAAGCTGGCACGTCCCTTATGGGGCCATTGCATCATGAATAATGATTCATCAGGTAAGAAAAGACTTCAATAGACACACATAGATGGCTACTATACTCAGTAGATCCTTAGTTAATTATTTATTCTTTGGGGAAATATTCATATACCCATCAAGCTAATAAAAATTTCATCTCATATTAAATTCGCGTTTGTTATTACTTTGAATGAATTTCAATTCCAAATAATTATTAACACACCAGTTTATAGCATTTTTAGTAACTTCCAACTCTCGTTTATGAAATTTTAAATAACATTGAACCCCGGTTATAAAATTTTAAATAACTTCCTACACCAATTTATAAAATTTTAAATAACTACCAACCCCCGTGTAAAACATTTTAAATAACTACCAACCCCCGTTTAAAACATGTTAAATAACTACCAACCTCCGTTTAAAACATTTTAAATAAGTACCAACCCCCGTGTAAAACATTTTAAATAACTACCAACCTCCGTTTAAAACATTTTAAATAACTACCAACCTCCGTTTAAAACATTTTAAATAAGTACCAACCCCCGTGTGAAACATTTTAAATAACTACCAACCCCCGTTAAAACATTTTAAATAACTACCAACCCCCGTTTAAAACATTTTAAATAACTACCAAACCCGTGTAAAACATTTTAAATAACTTCCTACACCAATTTATAAAATGTTAAATAACTACCAACCCCCGAATAAAACATTTTAAATAACTACCAACCTCCGTTTTAAACATTTTAAATAACGTCCAACGTCGTTTATGAAATTTTAAATAACATTCAACCCCGGTTATACTATTTTAAATAACTTCCTACCCTCATTTATAACATCTTAAGTAACTACCAACATCCATTTATAATATTTTAAATAACTTCCAACCTCCGTTTAAAACATTTTAAATAACTTCCAACCCCCAGTTATAACATTTTAATTACATTTAACCGCACGTTTTCAAATTCTGGTCCAATACCAGAGCTTTTTTTCTCTCCTGTTGGAAGATCCCTCACTGGTTGACTATATCTTTAGGAGTGTAGCCGTAGTCCCCACACTTGGCCGATTATGGCTTGATTAGACGATTTAGTCCATACTTGGAGGTGAATGGCCGTTAACTCACCCGCTCTTTAACAGGACTTGTTTTTGTTTTTTGTTTTTGCTGCTGTGGTCCTACTTACTGTCCACGCCAAACTGTTGTGGAAACCGGTTTAATAGCCGACCTCTCGAAAAATCATGGTTTGAATTCAGAGTTCTCCTTCTCCTAGTCTGCCCCGGCTCTGTTTGTGATATATCAATAAAGATATCAGCACCTCGATTATACCTGCTTGTATTAACGACCTGAGAGTATCATAGAATACAGAATTTAATCGGAAGATGTAGTAGGTGCCAAGAAAAGTCGGATAAATTATGTTGTGAAAACGTTTTGATGACTGATATAATATGAAAAAAAAAGTAATTGAATTAGAATATCCTGACAATTTTCGCATATAATGAGAAATATAAGTTTACGAAAATAAAAAAAAAAGAGGGGAAGAAATAATTTAAAATCTTATATTACCATTCATGACCAGAGGAAGAGAATCTTAATATAATGAAATAAATACACAATTACAGAACTAAGATATTATATTGAAGAATTGAATAAAAATAAAAGAATTTCGTTATTCTTACGAAAACACGATTTGAAAGAGTCACAAATCATATCAAGCACTGTGTTCTGACCCAGATTGAAATAAATATTTAATTGAAATAATTTAATTGTAAAAACACAGTAACGTGAAATATATATATATATATATATATATATATATATATATATATATATATATATATATATATATATATATATATATATATATATATATATATATATATATATATATATATATATATATATATATATATTCATTGAAATGTAATTCCACATTTTAAAATACTTATAATTTATATAGCTATAATTTTTACAAGAAATTGATATGAGAGAGAAAAGCGTTTCTCATGAGGTTTATTTAGAATTCTGTGCGGTCACCAGCTTCTCAAGCCGCTAGGAATCGCGCCAACTTATTTCACCAGGAACTATTGTGGTATGGAAGACATATCTTCTGCCTTTCAAGTTCTTCCAGTGTACCGGTTTGGTATAGATGACTTGATTCTTTAACCAACCCCATGGAGGAAAAAAAAAAAGAAGTCAGGTCACCTGGCTGGCCATAAAATACGTAATTACTAATCAATTACCCTATATATGCGGGTAATTGATTTTTTTTTTTAAAAATCAGTACCCCCTCCCCAAGAAAGGCAGTAGAGCAACAAATGGAGAAGGGGTTACAGGGTGTGAAGAAATTAGGAATATAAACATGTGTAATGATTAGAAAAAAAAAAAAACAGCAATCAGGAGAACAGTAGATAGCTATTGACATTGCCTTTAAATCTTTGCCGATTAAAGTTGGCTGGAATGCATGGGGCCGGAAGGGAGTTTCACAGACGAGAAGTGTGAAATAAGAAACTGTTAGCATAGAATCTACGGCTACATCAAGCCAGCTCAACTGTAAATTGATGCGATCTCGCTGCCAGTCTTGTATAGCGCTTAAATTCACACAGGCTAGGTACCATACCGTAAAGCTCATCTAAACAATTACTATGATATATCTATAAAAAAAATAAAGGCACAGAGTAGCAACCTTACGGCGGTAGGTAAGTGACTGAAGCCGAGCAGCCAGCTCAGGACCAATAATATTGGTGATTCTTCTTTGCGCTTTATCAAGGAGATCCAGGTAATCATCAGAGGTACCGTACCATATATGGCAGTAATATGAGCGAATGGTAGACTTATAGGTATGCAGGAGAAAAAATTTCAGGCCCGGCACAGAACATCGACTTTTTTAGCAGCTGACCTTGCAATGTATTCAACATTGTTCTTTCACTTCGTATCAGCTGAGTATGTTAGCTCGAGAAGGTGCAACGAGTCAGTTACCTGGATGTTAGAATCGTCCATGCTGATGATAGGCAGAGAGGGATCTCTCAGATGATTAATGGAGTGAAGTTTAGTTTTGGAAGCGTTAAAATTCACAAACCAACTTTTGTTCCAATTAACGACGCTCTTGAGTTCGTTTTGAAGCCTAATTGTTATTTTTTAACTTGTCGGACAGATCAAGCTTATTATCGAATCAGGAGTAAATGCGTATGTTATGATGTTGATTTGTGGTTAGTAGAGACAAGCGCCAAATAACACGTAACGATAAAAGGGTTTTAATATGTTGGTAAAAAGGTACAGAAATCGGCTGAGTAGTCAATAACTAGCTCAGCTAAGAACTTCTCGGTCTATCTGTCTTAGTATTTATCGATCCCCCCACGAGGATTGAATGTGGCACAAGGCCGAGTTTAATATGGGTATCTCCGAGCCCGTAGGCTCGGCCAAAAATATAGCCTTTGAAGCCGCCTTGACGGGTTCAGGCCCTGTCTACATCCCCGGACGAAACCTTTTCCCTTCGGCAAAGCTTCGTCCGGGTTCCTCTCTGCTAACGCAGAGAGTGCGACAGACGTCGCTTACAGTCAAAGACTGTATCACGACTCAGATAGACTAGGAGGTCTTACCCTCTCTGTCTATCTGTCTTCCCCATGTCAACTGACATGCCACTATTTAAAGTCTTTGTTCACAGAGGCAGACAAGTTCATCTTCAAGAGGGGTGGTAGGTTTCTGACACAACAGCGTAGATGTTAGCTTGAGAGCTGATGTCATCGGAAAGTTCGTTAATAAAGATTAAAAACAGCGTAGGACCAAGGATATGGCCCTCGGGTGACACCCGCGTTAGTACAAATAATGTACATTAGTGGCTGTTCAGGACAACTTTCATTTCACGATTTGATAGGAACGACTGGATCAGCTTCAAAATGTGTCCGGAGAGACCGTAACCTTTCAGCTTGAGAAGTCCTGAATGTTAGATCCTGTCAAAGGCTTTCGAGATGTTAATCCTACAAGCCCTGGCTTCATCGTTTTTCATCTAAAGTATGACAGGCTCTTTCCGCAATTATCGTTAGCACATTAGCAGTTGATCGGGAAACAAAAAAAAGAAAAGTCCCTACGATGAGAGATGATGAACCAATTCAGCGTTGATTAGGTCCTCTAAGAGATTCCACAAAAGACATAGAATGCTTATAGGCTGATAGTTGGTTGGTTTGGAAAGTTCAGCAAAGTTCTTAAAAACTGGAACAATGGACGATGACTTCCAAAAGACAGGAAAGGTGGAGGTACCGAAGCATTTATTATACATTTGAGAAAGAACAGGAGTTCCATACAAGGCATGAAACAGAACTGGAGAGTTAAATGGAAAACAACTGAGTATGGCAATGAGGATAACAATACAAGTGATGTAAATAATATGAGAAAGGAGGGATTAGAAAATCTGATACTCACAGTACGGATAGAGAAAAAGAGGGAAAAGAGAAAGGAACGCGTCACATGATTGACGGGTTTAAGCAAGTTGACGGGAGGAGAGGGACTGGCAGAAAGACAAAACTTTTTGAAAGCTACATGGAGGAGGTGGAGAGCCGTGATCGCCTACGTTTTGAAGAGACACAGGTACATAAAAGATGTTTTAGAGAAAATGTAAACAAAAAGGAAACTTATACTTAACATCAGGAAGATACATTTCGGATTTTCTAGGGCACATAACGAGGAAAGATGGCTTGGAAAATCTGATACTCACAGAGCAGATTGACGACAATAGGGATAGAGGGATATATCGCATCAGCTGCTCACTTAGGTTGAATAAGTGGCTGGCGGATCAAGAGGAGAACATGACTAAAGACTGTGTGTACGCTGTCCCGTGCAGCTGCGGAAAGAAATATAAAGGGGAGACCGGCCGCCTCCTTAAGCTAAGGCTTCAAGAACACCAGAAAGCTGTAACACGAGGAGAAGTTGAAAAATCAGGCGTAGCTGACCACATATGGAGAGAGAAGGGAGATCACCGCCCTCTGTCGGATCAGGTTGAGATCATAGAATATTGGAAAATTCGTAAACTTTAAGAATCAGCACATATGCTAGGCCACAAAAATCTCCTGAGCCGACCAAGCATAGAAATGAATACAATATGGGAACCAGTAATAAGGAGTGCCAGAGAAAAGCGATAATAACAACAAAAGTTGCAATATGAGCTCTGGTAAAAACATAAAATGTTAACTGCAAAAATTGCAAGATGAGCACTGATAAAAATGGTTGCTGAAGATATTAGGTTTATAATACCCAGAAATTCATACACAGATGTCAGTAAGGACAAATGGCACAGTGGATAATGGACCCAAATGTGTGTGAGTTCAATACCCGGTTAAGCCAGTGGAGAACTTTCAGAGGGAAATTAACTGGAGATAAATGATAACTGACATCCATGAAACATAGCACGTGGAACTAGAACAGTCTACCCCAGTGAGCGAAATAAAGGGTTCAGTTCGACATTCCAACCACCTCGAGAAGGCCGGAGCGTGCAACGGCCGAAACGTTGTGATAAATATGGCGACAAAGGTGAGGACAATAATGTACATAATACCTCATCTCAGAAATATAGACAGATACTGAGAAATAAGAAAGAAACACAGTTTTTTTTTAGCGTCATAGTAGAGAGCCATGATTGCCTCCGTGCAAGAAGACGTGAAAGAACGTGAAAGAAGATTCCACTAGCGAGAAGAAACTATTAGGTTACTTCTAAAATATTCGCGTAGGTTACTTCTAAAATATTCAACTTTAAATTGATGGGACATCTCTGGGAATTTAGTCAGTCAGTCTTTCGATACCTGACTGACGAGGAGGATATATTTTTCGCATTACTTTGTCATTTCTTTTTGCGGTAGACCAGTTACTATCCAAAGCTATATAGAACGCGGTTTGTCCTGTTATTTACCCATAGAGGATTCATACCTTTCCCAAAATTACTACCACGTATTGAAATTAACTCAGTTATGTGCCATGCTTGATACACGCTTAGCTGATCATATATCTTTCGACTACTGATTGAGGACGTAGATTTTTTCGCAGTTGGTTGCCATTTCTTTTTGCGGTTGACCATTGCTATGCAAGGCTATAGAACCCGGTCTGTCCTGCTATTTATCTATAGCTGGGGGGTATGTGAAGAAGAGGATTCATATCTTTCGAAAGGGTACTAGCACGTAAGTGAATTTCAGACAGTTATGTGTCATGCGTGATACACGCTTAGGCGATCATGTATCTTTCTGCGGTATACTAGTTGCCATCCAAAGCTACAGAACCCTACAGAAAGCTGGGGGTGGGGAGCAGAGGATTTATAACTTTCCCAAAATGGCTCGCTGATTCCTCAATCCGAGCCGCTGTCCATTACGTCATCGTGCGTCCCCATGCAATTTATTACGTCATCGTGCGTCCCCATGCAATTTATTACGTCATCGTGTGTCCCCATGCAATTTATTACTTCGCTTAAATTTGTGTAGACGGGATGCCAAAGAGGAAAGCTCACCAGAAAAATTATCAAGAATATATTAAGAGAAAAGTTAAAGAGAAAGTTACGTTACGACGGTGGGAAGTGACTGTAGCTGGGATCGATCTCAGTAATCTAATGAACTGATCTTTTTATCTTTTCTTTGTTACCTGTCGTTTCTTTTAAGCGAGAATCCTGCAAATACCAGAATATTGGCGCAATTGTCTACTTTCTACCTTTGGGATTCGTTCGTTTATTTTCGGCTACCGATCCAACCTCGCCACCCTGTTCTTACTACCGTTCGTTCGTTTCCCAATTTCCCCGGCGTCCCCGGCGTCCCCGGCTTCTTCCATCCCAACGTCTGAACTCCGACTCTGACGCGACACAATAAAATACAAGTTTTCGAATTTAGTGATTTGCCCGATTTTTGACACAGGCCCAATTCTTTGCGTGCATGACCCTTGGCTGTACGATCTGAGCTCTGACACCGGCGCACGAATTTTGACATTTTCATAGATTACAATACCCACCCAGTTTGGCAGAAAAACGATTTATATTCGCTAAGATCATTTTATGGCATTGATTTTCGGAATTTATTCATACAAATAAGTATTCTCAACTTATTTTGCACACACACACACACACACAACACACACACACACACACATATATATATATATATATATATATATATATATATATATATATATATATATATATATATATATATGTGTGTGTGTGTGTGTATGGAGCATAAAAGATACATGGTAGGAGAATGGTACATTTGAGGACGTCTGATTAAATTTATATCTATCAATGAATGGACATTACATTAGAAATGGCCTCCGAAGTTCAATTGTATTTAACAAGAAAGTCGTGAAGACTATCGCTAATAGTGTAAACAGGGGCTTCTGTCAGTCTACTCAATGCTTCGGGCCAAACAAGTTTCCTAAATGGAGGCGGGTGGGCGCTGATAGCTTGGCGGGAGAATAATTCCGCATATCTTCCAGAGTTAATGTTCAATGTCCGGTTGCCAAAAAAAAAAAAAAATTAAATTTAAATCTGGTCGTTGCCCACCCTGAGAAGATAGACGCAACACAATCTTCATATGCACGTTCTAAAAAGTTATTCTAAAAAACTACGTCCATATAACGCATACATATATATATATATATATATATATATATATATATATATATATAGATAGATAGATAGATAGATAGATAGATAGATATTGATAATATTAGTGATATATATATATATATATATATATATATATATATATATATATATATATATATATATAGTAATAATTTTATAAAATATGAAATACTCGTCCGGAAAAGCCTTGGGTACTTAGATATGTAAATAAACAAACCAATACCCAAGGGGGAAAAAGGTTAAAAAAAGAACGAACAGAAAACATGTACGCCAGCCGAAGACAATCGTCTAGCATCCAAGTTCAGAGTCCAAAGAAAAAAAAATACGATACAAGTAAGTAAAATTGCTGAATACGCTAAGTAGAGCAAACCTAATTAAACCTAATTAAAGAGCTAGATAATCTTACCCAGGCTTCACCTAGGCGGATCGTCATATGGTATATATATATATATATATATATATATATATATATATATATATATATATATATATATATAAATTGCCAAGAGGATAGAATCCAGACATCACTCAATGTCCAGGACAGAGTAAGAATATAAACACTAATGTTAGTTTTTGAGACTTTTTATATATATATATATATATATATATATATATATATATATATATATATATATATATATATTTCGTCCTCAAAGGATTTCATCGGATAAGCCCTAGACAACGAACCGCGTTACAATTTTTTTCTCGTATGTCGTAAATTTTTCCCAGTATATATATATATATATATATATATATATATATATATATATATATATATATATATCACTACTAATCTTATAAGTATAAGCAGCTATACTCGTCCGGCAAAAACTTAGTTGTTTTACCTTGTAAATTACCAAACCAATACCCAAGGGAAAAAAGGCTAATAAAAGAAACAACTAATAACATGGACTTCCGGCGAAAATAATCGTCTAGAATCTAAGTTCAGAGTCCAAAGAAGAAAAAAAACTCCGACACGTGTAAAATAAAAATAACTAAGCAAAGTGCTCAATACGCTAATAAGAGCAAACGAAGTAAACCTAAAGAGCCAGACAAACCTACTTAGGTTTCACTTACGCGTAGGTGAAAACTATGTAGGTTTGACCTAAATGTTTTGTTTTATTTATATATATATATATATATATATATATATATATATATATATATATATATATATATATATATATATGGGGCCTGTTAGACCATGTAGCAAGTAAATTAAAATGCCTGTTTGTCATCTAAAAATTAATCCGATAAACGTTCAATTTCCATGTATCTTTAACATATCGTTGTCAATGATAGCCGGCGTGTTGTTGCATTTCTACTTCTTATTACTTACCGAATCTTTTCAAATTTTAATCTGAGGCGATGATGAAAATATTTACAAGTCATGCCACAATTTATTACTGTCCGTCACATATTATCATATGCAGATGACACAGTGTTGATGGCAAACATCGAAAGGAAATAACAGGAACTTCTAGAGAATGTAGTAAAGGAAAGCTAGAAGAAAGGACTAAGCATCAATTGTAAGAAAACATAATGTATTGTCATCAGGGACAAAAATGGCGTTAGAAAAGAGCTACTAATTGGTGACACAACAATCTAACAAGAACAAGAAAGTAAATATCTGTGAAATGTTTTAACAAGGATATTTTCGCTCAAAGTGAATATAGTGAACCCAAGTGGAATTGGAACTCGGTTTCACGATTAGTAATACTGAGCTACTTCACACCTGCGCACATCCAAGCTTACAGAACCTGGTATTCCCAAGCAGCCACCCAGGTACGACGTTGCTTAACGTCTCTGATCATACGGTACCCGTGTTTCAACGTGATGCGAGCTGTAAGCCCATTACATCAAACTCGAAACAAAGCTTACAACACCTAATATGTCCCGTAATCCCATAATACGATAAGCATAACGTAGTAGCTGGAATTCCCAAGCGGTCCCCCATCTAGGTATTGTTCAGGTTTGATGTTCCTTAACTTCGCTGAAGTGTAAGGTTACCGGTGTTTCAAAATGATGTGACTGTAAACCGTCAGCATTTTTAAATGTAGAGTAAGAAAGCAGATTATTTGAAATATATTTTTTCTTTTAATATTGTTATTTTTAATTTAATAACACTCTAGCTTGGGTGGCTCTTGAGATTTGTAACGAGAGATACACATTATAAAGTTGAATATATCTTAATGTTAGCCTGCATTTTCAAACAACTCCACCTTTGTAGTTTGTGATTTTGCATAATTTTGTTGAAATTGTTTGCGTTCCATGATAGTCTTATAGGCATTGGTCTGTTTTTGGAAATAACCAACACATTACTTCAAATAGGACGTATTTGTGGAACTACATCATTGTACACAGACGATATAAGAACTATTTAACTCATTGCTTAATCAATGAAGGAAATGAGAGTTTCACCTGTCGTCATCATTTTAATTTATTTGTCCGTATTAATGTCCGCTGGACATCATTTTATCTTTGCTTGGAAGTTTGAAGTGTTTTTCAATAGGTGCCGTTTCAACACAGTAATTTATTTCACACGTGAGTGAAATTTTGACACACACACACACACACACACACACACACACACACACACACACACACACACACACACACACACACACATATATATATATATATATATATATATATATATATATATATATATATATATATATATATTCCCAGTCGAATTCGACGTTGAGGGTCAACAGATCAGTTCCCAGGAAACCGACAGCCCGACAACAGCCCTTGAGAAATTGATTATAGTGGTGAAGGTTTCGTGCAGGACCATCCACACTTTTTGAAGGGTCAAATGCAGAGACATGGTGCACTACGTGTCACAAGGTCCCCAAGCGACCCTCCACAGGTTTTGAATTCAGAGTTGTCCTTCTCCTAGACCAGTTGCCATCCAAGGCTATAGAACCCAGTCTGTCCTGCTATTTACCCATAGATGGAGGAGAAGAAGATGATTCATACCTTTCCCAAGTGTATTAGCACATAAAGTGAATATAATGGATTCGTCTGGAATTCGAACTCGGCTCGACTATATATATATATATATATATATATATATATATATATATATGTGTGTGTGTGTATATATATATATATATATATATATATATATATATATATATGAAGAAAAATATAGGAAAAAAAAAAACAAAAATCCTAATATGCAATTATGCTGTTTTAATGTTAATATAATGTCAACGTCGGGTGACATTATATTAACATTAAAACTTCAGGACACATTCATAAAACATAATTAACATAGACCATATTCAATATATATATATATATTGGGTTAAACGCTAGATTCAACCAACGTTTTAATCCACTGGGCCAAAGAGATGTGATTGCAATATCTGGCTACGGCAGAGGTGAACAAAACTTGAAGAATTGAGTTCTTCAAAGGGAGATAACTGATACCGAGACAACCGGAAGAGGCATAGCTCGTAAGGCAGGGGCGTACAACGGCCCAATCCTTGTGAATATGGTAACGAAGATGAGAACAAAATCTCGAACAATGTCAATAATGTAAATATTCATAAAGAATTTAAAAATCTTGTCATACTTTCGAAAGATATTAGAAAAATACAGAACACATAATGAGAGCAATTCCATGCCGATATAAAATAAATTCAGTGAATATACACACAGAAAGTGATCTAAGACATGGGTGTGCCTTCTCCAGGCATTAATATTACCTGTACAGTCAGGTGAGTCTGAGCGAATTAGAAATCCCAATGGGATTCGTTATTTTATTTATTGTACCCTTAGTTTATATATATATATATATATATATATATATATATAAATATATATACTGGCTAATAAAAGGAAAACATATACAAATATATATTAAGAAATATATGTTAAGTCAAAGTATAAAATCAAAAAAGATCGACGCGTTTTACTGAGAGCGCCTGCTTTCTGACTTCTTCAGCTTATAATGGACGAAAGCCAAAATTGTATCTAAGCAAAATATATATATATATATATATATATATATATATATATATATATATAGATAGATAGATAGATAGATAGATAGATATACACACACACATACAGACATTCAATACCCCTTTCTACTGTTAATAGAGTGATCGTACAATTCACCAGAGACGGCAAGAAGTGCACAAAACCTCATTCAGTTCGCCCTGGGCCCTCTAAAAGAACCAAGCGTCTTGTCGAAAGAAATGTTGAACAGGATCCATGGTGCAAAGCCTCTGACATAACAACACAGGTTGATGTCAGTCCCAGAAGAGCTGTCAGGTATCTTCACAAGCTGGGCTACTATGGCAGAGCTGTAAGAAGGAAACCACTTCTCCGTCCAGCCAATATCAAATGCAGAAAGGATTGGGCTCATGAGATGGTGGAGAGACCTGTGACCTTTTGGACCACTGTCATTTTCTCTGATGAGTCAAGATTCGCATTATTTTCCGACAGTGGAAGAGTATGGGTATGGAGACTCTGTAGTCAAGAGTTTGATTTAAAAAGACTGCAGCCAACGGTGAAACATGGGGGCCTTTCAGTAATGGTATGGGGTGCAATTTAGAGTGATTTGCCACTCAGAGCTTGTGGAGTGTGAGGGAAACATTAATTCAACAAAATATGTTTCTATATTAAAGAAAGGGCTCCTTCCAATATTCTCAAGTAGTAGAATAAGCAAAGTTCACTCCCTATTCATAGAAGATGGAGCTCCATGTCACACTGCTCAAGCAACGCAATATTGGTTGAGACAAAATGGGATCAATAAACTTCCATGGCCAAGTCAGTCCCCGGATATTAACCCTATTGAACACCTTTGGGGCATATTAGATTGAAAACTCCGCAAAAAGAACAGGAAGCCATCTTCTAAACCCGAACTTTTAGGATTATTGCGTCAAACATAGCAAGAAATCCCTCAAGATGATATTCGTGAACTCATCACTAGCATGCTTAGAAGGGCCCTTGCATTAAAAAAAGCAAAAGGGATGTCAACCAAGTATTAGTTATTAAAGTTATGGCCATTTATAATAACTTCATTTGTATAAATTACTTGTTTGATAAAATAAACGGTTTCTGTGAGCGTCTATTCAATTCTGTCAGGTCTGTGTGTATATATATATATATATATATATATATATATATATATATATATATATATATATATATATATATAATCAATAGATAATTAGTAGGATAATTACAAGGACGGCATTAATGCAAAGATAACTCAAGTAACAGGACAATAAATAATGGAAAAAAAAAGGAAGAAAATATAACAAAGCCTTTCAAGCAAGCTCACGTAATTAAACAGACATCATTATCTAAATTTTCTGTCCGACAATTTCAGAATGTGATTATTTTTCCAAACTATATTTTCAAGTTTCCACACACTACTGAATGACAGAGTATCGGGTGGCAGACTAGTAATTCCCGAAGCAAGGTTATTTACCTTACCTCCCCGCGACGCAGGATGCGGCACAAGGCCGTTTTTAATGGAGGGCAAAACCGACTCCGTAGGCTCGAGCAAAAATTCCCTGTAGACCCCGTAAAAAGTGTGGGACATTACATTACAACATTATTTTTAACGGCCACAATCTTAGGGAGATATGCAGATGACACAGTGTTGATAGCAAACACGAAAAGGAAAGGAAATCTTACAGAAGGAAGGGAAGGAAATCGAGAAGAAAGGACGATGCATCATTTCTGGAAAGAGAGAATGCGTAGTTTCCAGCAAAATGAATGGCCTAATATACAAATTACAGATTGTAGATTCCACAAACCAGTTAAGTATAACAAGTTCATTCTATGGGAAGTGTTGAAACAGAGGCCGAAAGAGACAGTTGAACTATCACGGGAACCCACTTTGCTTAAAGAGATATTTCTTTATATGTATTATACTGGAACATACCTATTCTATTGTTAATAGACTCTTCCACAGATAATAAGTAGTAGTAGTACCAGTCGTCAGGGGGAGCTCAGAGTGAGTTGGTGAGTCAGTGGATGTCGGACATTAAAGTATCAACCACCACAACTAGATTGCTGTGTCATTAACTATTATTTTCCTAAGTTCCTAACGTTTTGTATGTCGAACCCTTTTAGGACCGACTTAGTGAAAATACAAGCCTCCACTGTGAAAACTACTCCACACCAATATGTTACTGACTATTAAATGCAAATATAGAAGAAGATATATTATTAAAAATACAGGAATATATATAATTAGCATTCTAACAACTACTACAAATTCAATATCTGGTAAATATTTTAACCGAGGATGTAAAGGGCAACACGGTTGTGATAGCGAATGGTTGCCCTCCAAACTTTAAAGAAACAGGATAGATTCCTTAGGCAAAAAGAAAAAAGTACTGAAATCTTATGTAATATCGTTACTGCTATATAATCAGTGAATGCTAGACAATATCCGTACAAATGAGGGAGAAAGTTGACGTGATAGAAATGTGTTTCTACAGAAGGATGCTGAGAATAGCAAGGGCCGAGCATGTGTGGAATGACGAAGATTTCGATAAAATGGAAACAAAAAGGACACTTAACACTTAACATCAGACATAGACGGCTGATGTTTCTCGGGCACATAGTGAGGACAGGCGGCTTGGAGAATTTGATACTCAAATGAAGGCAAGAGGGACAGAGGAAAAGAGCGCATAACTGTCCTTTCGAACTTGTGAAAATGGATCGCGAAACGTCTTTTAGTAGAGATAGCAAAACACACATTTCCTAAGCGCTACAAAGGGCTGGAAATTGCGAAGAGATTTATAGCGAATGTCCTTGAAGGACACTGCACATAAAAGAGGATTTATACCATATATATATATATATATATATATATGAATTATTCACACAAAACTAATGCAAAGGTTAATGATTTTAAATGGCGAGACATCCATCGCAAACAATTCAAATATTACACAAAACCTTAGATCCGTTATGAATGAATTGATCCTTGTTCATATAAATTTCTGCCGTATTAGTTGTTATTTTTTACAAGCTTTCGTCTGTTCATACAGACATCTTCAGGTATATAATAGATGGTGTTCTTGTTTTTTTTTTTCTCTTCGTAATAAGAGGACATCGAAAATATATGTATTGTATCCGAAATGCTATTGAAAATGAGATATTGGTTTTGAACGCGCCAAAGCAACGCTGAGTTTGATTTTTGAATTTCTTTTTTTAAAATGTTTGCGTTTATACCAAATATGGTAATGAACAAATTATTTTACTGGTAAATTTTACTGTCAAAGTGGCATGAACTATATTGTTCAATAATTACGACATTACTATAATTATGTGTGAATAATTCATGTATTTGTAAATTGATTGCACGTTTATTGTAATTTAAATAAGTGATCCATGTGCGACTTTTGGTTAATAAGTGCGACATTACTGTAATTATTGAACAATATAGTTCATGCCACTTTGACAGTAAAATTTACCAGTAAAATAATTTGTTATGATATATATGTGTGTGTGTTTCTTTGTGGCGTACGGTGACCGTAAATGGTTAAGTATAACGCAAATAAATACTTAACAAGAACAAAGAAGTAAAAGTCAACCAATGATAAATAACTAATTCAGTGAATACCTTGTTAGTAGCGCGGCTCGTGTGAACGTCCGGTAAATCCTAAATCAAACCCTAAATAATTGACGGACTAGAATTCACACTAATTCGACTGGATAGTTCCACTGAATAGTCACTCAATAATCACCAGGCGGCAAACATATATTCATAAGTCCAGAGTGCTAAGCTCGAACCTCTGTGTCGGTAGTTACTCATTTTATTCCTATATGGAAGCTTTATTCTTTCTTCAGACATCATTATCTAAATTTTCCGTCTGAGAATTTCAAAATATGATTATTTTCCTACACTGTATTTTAAAGTTGCCAATTAAACTTCGCTGTTTGAAACCAGGTATGACGAGTTAAATTGTAAAGTAACGTGAACCGAGTTTGTTTTGATTGAAATTATATATATATATATATATATATATATATATATATATATATATATATATATATAATAAATGGAAAAATATACAAATATATATTAAGACGAAATGGAAAATAAAAAAAGAACGACGTTTTTCACCAAAAGAGATTTCCCTCTCTCTCTCTCTCTCTCTCTCTGGCTTCTTCAGTTTATAATAGACGAAAGAAAACTGTATGTAAGGAAAAATACGTTGGGATATTTGGGGATGTGAAAGCCATGAATCAAATTTAATTTTTGCATCCATAAGCGAATATAGATGTACAAGGGCGTGTAGCTATGTTTCATAGACTACGCAAAGGCCTTCGACAAAGTATGACCCAATGATCTGATGAAATTGCTCAGAAACCTTGATATATTCGGGAGGGATATCAGAATAATCAAGAACCTATACTGGCAGCAAAGAGGACGCATGCGCATAAGGAACGCGTTCAGTGAATATACAAATATAGAAAAAGGTGTAAGGCAAGGATGCGTCTTCTCACCCTAACTGTTCAAACTATACAGTGAGGCAATTCTGAGAGAATTGGAAACCCTACCAGGATTTAGCATTATCAACATAAGATGCGCAGATGACACAGTACTGATAGCAGACACGGAAAGGAAGTTACAAAATCTCCTACAGAAGGTAGCGACGGGGAGTGTGAAGAAGGGACTAAGCATAAACTACAAGAAGACGGAGTGCATGGTCATCAGTAAGAGGATGAGCCCTAAATGCAATTTGTATCTCAAAAACTCTAAAATCAAGCAGACGAGGAAGTTTAAATATCTGGGAAGCGTCTTGACAGAGGACGGTAAGTGCGTCACTGAGATCCGTAGGCGTATTGGGATGGCCAAGTGCACATTCCAAAAGAGTATTGTGAGTATTGGGCAGAGTATTGCATTATGGGATCTTACTCATAATAATAATAATAATGGATTATTCCATACTTAATAAATACTGCTCCGTAGGAGTAGGCAGGGAGTCAGTAGTTCAAGTAGTGTCAGTAGTTCAAATCGAGTCAAGAGTCGAGTCAGAGGCTGTCCGAAACAGAGTCGCGTTCAGACAATTACTGCAAGACATTGGAATAGTGATACTGGTCGAGACTTCATTGTTCTTTCTAATAAACCTGATTGTTCATACTAACACTTCTACTTCTCTGTATATATTCCTGTTTGTAATATATCTGTGTTATTCCATACCTTTGTTTGAGTTCTTCTTTATTGGTTCTACCTTGGACTATCACCGTCGTACAAGGAACCGGACCATAACATATTGTGAGACAAGGACATTTCGTTGGTAACAAAAGAAAGAATACTGAGTTGTTACGTGACATCTGTCCTTCTTTATGGCAACGTATGTTGGACGATTTCATCAAAGATGAAGAAGAGACTCGATGCGATAGAGACGTGGTTCATCAGAAGGATGCTAAGGATATCATGGACCGAGCGAGTGAGCAACGACGAAGTCATAGAGAGCTTGCAAACAAGGCGGAAGCTTATACTTATCATCAGGGAGAGGCGGCTGAAGTTTCAGACACGTAATGAGAAATGAAGGGCCTGGAGAATCTGATACTCACAGGTCGAATAGAGTATAGACAAGAGAAGCAACGCATGACATACATGGCGGGCAAATGGATGACAGAACATTGTTTGGTGTGGGAAGCAGAGGGAAGGTACTTGTTGATATATAGATAGATAGATAGATAGATAGATAGATAGAAGAAGAAGTGCCTGAGATAGATAGATAGATAGATAGATAGATAGATAGATAGATAGATGAAGAGCCTGAGATAGATAGATAGATAGATAGATAGATAGATAGATAGATAGAATATGAACAAGCTTAGATAGATAGATAGATAGATAGATAGATAGATAGATAGAATATGAACAAGCTTAGATAGATAGATAGATAGATAGATAGATAGATAGATAGATAGATAGATAGATAGATAGATAGAAAATGAATAAGCCGAGGAAGATAGATAGATAGATAGATAGATAGATAGATAGATAGATAGATAGATAATGAAAAAGCTGCGATAGATAGATAGATGATGAAGAGCCTGAGGTAGATAGATAGATAATAGACAAGCTTAGATAGATAGATAATGAACAAGCTTAGATAATGAATAAGCTGCGATAGATAGATAGATAATGAACATACCGAGATAGACAATGAAAGTACTGAGATAGATAGTTATCTAGCTAGCTAGCTAGATAGATAGATAGATGAAAGTCATAAAGACAAGTAATATTATTCATATGAAAAAAAGGAAAATTTACTTAAATGAAATTACGCAAAACCTCTATACTTCTAACATCTCCACGTAAACTCTGGAATTTTACTTAATATTTTTTCCTTCAATAGATGTAGATACATTCGCCAATCGTCCGGTTCACACTCCATCCCAATCTTTTGTAGAGGAGTAGAAATTTATCCCTCGTTTCCTGTATATGATTGGGTTTCCGGTTCTATCTAAAGTTTTCACATTATCTTTAATTCCCAATAGCCGCTTGTGTTGCAGTGACAGTATCGCCTTGCTTGGGGGTGAACTGATTTTAAAAAAATTCTTTATATGACCATTCAATAATATAACAATATTTGGCAAAAAACTATATGCATCGCCAAAAAAAAAAAAATCATATTTATAGCTATCGAGCTTAAATGCTCACATACATCTGTAGATTACACATTGTCCATGACAAGTAATATTATGTGTGGAGATAGAGTCAAGTAATTTGACATCACAGTACTTCGTTATAGACAATATTTCTTGTATACCATTGTATCCCAGGGAAGGTTACTGAATAGAATAATCAAACGAAGGTTGGTAATGAACAATAATAGTTAGCGCAAGAACAACGCATATAAGATTCGCCAGCAGCGCGTAGAAGAAGTTAACTGTTAGAAGTGAGTCAAATGAATTCCACAATGAATCATTAACTGCAGGATATCTACCAACCGCCGTACGCGGTCATATGTGCAACAAGGTCGAATTTAATGTAGGGTATTCGAGTCCGGAGGGTCGGCCAGAATTTCCCCGTAGACGCCGTATAAAAGGGGGTCGGGTAGCTGTTTCCCGAGACGTGATTCTGCCCTTTGACATAGCCTCGTCTGGGGATCCTCTCTGTCCGGAGGCAGAGAGTTTGACCGGCACAGCCGAACAGATCTGTTCGACTGTTATATTTACCAGCCTTCCCACGAGATAGGATGTGGCATAAGGCCGAGTTTAATGTAGGGCAATCCGAGCCCGTATGTTCGGCCAAACATTCCCGGCAGATCCCGTATAAAACAGGGTCGCGTAGCTGTTTCCCGAGACGTGACACTGACCTTCGACATAGCCTCGTCTGGAGATCCGGAGGCAGAGAATATGATCAGAACAGCTTGAGACGAATCTCCAACTGCTGACCAACATACAGTATTTACTGCTGTATTTATATCAATGGGGACATACCAATTATCGTTCGTAGGTATGCTAATCACGTAGTTTGGTAAGTCCTGCCCCGTATATGTGTAAAACCCTAGAGAGATCAATTTCGGTCGTGTAGTTCACGACTTAAAATCTGTGCTAAAGAAAGGTCTAGTAAATCGACTCTCCGCCCATCATACGATCAAAACAAACTAACCTTTTTTATTTTTTTATTTTGTTTGTTTGTTTAGGGACATTTTGAAAGAAAAGGCCCTCATATTACTATCAGTTAATTACCCTTAGATCATGATAATGAGATGAAAGTGTACCGGTTTATTCAGTCAGTTATGTGCCATGCGTGATACATGCGTAGACGATCATGTACCTTTCGATACATGAGTGACGAGGCAATTATTTCTTCCTACAGTAGGTTGCCATTTCTTTCTGCGGTAGATCAGTTGCTATAGAACCCAGTCTGTTCTGTTATTTACGAATAGATGTGGGGAGAAGAAGAAGATTCATACCTTTTCTAAGGACATTAGCACGTAAGTGAATGTAATGGATTCGACTGGGATTCGAACTCGCATCTCCGATTCCTCGATCTGCTTTATTAATAATTTTTAAAAAATCAACTAGAAATCCCATGAAAATTTCACAGCTTTCCTGTTTGAATTCTGTGTTCTTATCTTACTGCTTTCTTTCTCTCTTTCGTTTAACTCGGTGAAACTAAGTAGCATCTCTGGTATGTCTTTTCCACATTTCCACCCGATCAAAACGGAATAGTTCCTTATTTATGGGGTATTGACAGAGCGTAACATACGTTACGTGTTAACTACTGTACTACGAGAGATAGACGCAGAATTATACGAATAATAAATAATATTGCTATGGCAATCGTTGTAATGAGCTCCTCTTTATCTATTGCATGAAATTAGAATGATTCTTTTACTGATACAAGTCTTGATATTTAACCCATAACTGGGGAGAGAACGTTATTCTCGGTAATGTGCATCTAACATTCCCAACGGAACCGACTAAAAGGAACAATACGTTATGTTACTGTGCTCTATTAGTGTACTCAAAAAATAGATGACTACTTATTGAAATAAATACTTTATTGGGTACTCTAGAACATTGGCCTTGTGGCCCAATTTATTTTTTTAAGCATTTCACCCCAAGCAAGGCGGGAAGCCACTAGCACGCAAGGGGTTCCAGAGAGTTGGAGCGAGACCAAAGAGGAATGATAGAGGAAAGGATGAAGAGAACGATACGGGGATAGATCATGGCAACTGGAGACGTCGATTGACATCACATTTGAATAGTTGGAGATTATAGCTATCAGGGAAACAAGAAATGGGGAGGGTGTTCCACAAGCGAGAAGTGCGAGACATGAAGCTATTAGAGTAGAAGAGACGGCTACATTTAACAGTTAACAGTGAAAGGGTGAGAGCGAGATGCCAGCCTAGTTGAACGCTTAAATTAATGAAGTCTGGGAACCAGAAAAAAGCAGTTCATCGGAGCAGTTACCGTGAAAGTATTTGTAAAAAAGACAAAGGAAGGCAACGACACGTCTGTGAGAGAGAGAGCCTGCAGATGAGATGCCAGATCTGGACCAATTACATTGCATATCCGTCTTTAGACTTTATCAAGTACCTTAAGACAAGCAGATGGGGCACCGGACCATATATGGTAGCAATACTCCATGGAAGGGCGAATGGTTGATTTTTAGATTTGAAGGATTAACAGTTTCGACAGTGAAACGTCGAGAGCGAGATGCTAGCCTAGTTGAACGCTTAAATTCATGACGTCTGGGAACTAGCGAAAGCAACTCATCGGAGAAGTTACCGTGAAAGTATTTGTAAAAAAGACAGGGGGAGGCGACGGCACGTCTGTGAGAGAGCGACTGCAGACGAGATGCCAGATCAAGGCCAATTACATTGCATATCCGTCTCTGGGTGTAATCAAGGACCATTAGACAAACAGAAGGGACCCCAGACCATTTATGGCAGTAATACTCCATACAAGGGCGAATGGTTGATTTGTAGATTTGAAGGATTGACTCCGGCGTGAAGAATTTCCTGGCGCGGCACATGGAGCCAACTTTCCTTGCGGTGGACGAAGCTATTGACTCAATGTATTTGTTCCATCTCAGATCAACAAACTAACAAGACTAGTAAATACCAAATACTCTTTTCTAGAGAGACAGTTTTTCACCATTACAACTACTTCATTAAATATAAATTACAAATTACTTTCATTTTGCTATTGACAAATAAATTATAAAAGTTAATTTCGAGTTGTGTTTTTTTTTCAAACAAACTGACGAGAAAGTTTTCGACAAAATATTATTTAAAGAGAAATTTATTACACTATTTAAATTATTCTCGCCAAAACATATAATTTAAAAGGGAATAAAATAAACATTAATTTTACATATTAAGGTAAAGAAATTATTGAAAAGAAAAAAAAATGACATTTTCAAATTGTATTCATATCCCCAAAATAAGTGACGCCATCTTACGTAGCCAACTTCTTGCCAAATATGACATTTCATTTACTTATCTTCGATCGATCATAGCTAGAAGCCAATAATGTATTCATATATGTATGTACGTATATATATATATATATATATATATATATATATATATATATATATATATATATATATATATATATATGATTTGCAAATTAGCATTGCTTGTTATTCTTTATTATGCGTTGGAATGCTCGGTCTTCTTACGCATTATTTATTTTATTAAATGCAAAGTTTTTATTCGATTTTTTAAAGATTTATTTCATGCAATTTATTTTATAATGATTTCATTTATGTTTCTTAGAATTTTACGTTTTACAATTAATTTTTTTTTTAACTGCGTCATTTCATTTAAGTAAACTTTGCTTTTCCTTCTCAAATGAATAATGTTACATATCTTGACATCTTTCGTCTATCTCTCACCTTCTCTCTCTATATCTATCTCTTTATCTATATAGCAACCTAGCTAAATAGATATCTCAGTCTGTTCACTATCTATCTATCTATCTATCTATCTATCTATCTATCTATCTATCTATCTATCTATCCCAGTATGTCCATTATCTATCTATTTCAATATGTTCATTATCTATCTATCTATCTATCTATCTATCTATCTATCTATCTATCTATCTATCTCAGTATGTCCATTATCTATTTCAATATGTTCACTATCTATCTATCTATCTATCTATCTATCTATCTATCTATCTCAGTATGTCCATTATCTATCTCAATATGTATCAAAGTGTATATTTTTCTTTCTTTATATGTATGTATGCATGTATGTATGTATGCATGAATGTATCTATCAATCTATGCCAGTGTGTATATATCAATATTTCCCAGTCAGTTCATACTATCTATCTATCTATCTATCTATCTATGATTACATATATCGAACAGCGCATTTCTGCCTACAATTTTATTTTTCATAAAGGTATACAAGAAAACCTTTATGAAGTCAAAATGTTTCATATGTGTTCCTGTCACTATAAGTTTTCAAAGGTTGTTTTGAAGAAACAGCCGACATTGTTTAGCGACACGTATTTCAACAAAAAAGTATATTTATTCGTGCTTTTGAAATGCAGTTCAGTGAATTAGGATGTTACCTTCAAAAAGAAAAAAAAATGTAATCGTTTCTGTAAATTTTATACTTTACTCAAGTCATGTTTGTATACATATATATATATATATGTGTGTGTGTGCGTGTGTGTGTATGTGTGCGTGTGTCTGTGTGTTTGTATGAAGTGTGGGTATATATTTATATGTGTATATACATGTATATATATACATATGCAAGCTAAAAGGAACACACATGCACAAGTCGATGGGAAAACATCTCTCATCAAACTATCTATCATCACCGGCCTTCATACCAAATCTAATGCTTTTTTAACACTTAGGCAGAAATTCCCTTTTGCTAACGGTCCTGAAGTGAAATAAGGGCTCACTAGCAAATACAAAAAAAAAAAAAAACAATGATACATTAAAAGAACATAAGGAAAATTTATTCCTTTAGAAATTGAATCCTATTATTTGTCTGAAGAATTTCACGAGATCGGAAACTCGTGTAGCAGAAATATGAAGAATAAAATATAATATTGCTGTATCCTTGAAGAGATTATAAACAAAGGTGGTACTCGAGTGAAGGGACACGCGTAGATGAAAGAAAAATAGGTTTATTGTAAAAAAGAAGACACTACTGAAAGACAGGAAATCGGGTGGTAGGCTATTAATTCCCTCAGCAATTATATGTACCAACCACGTCACTAGGTCAGAAGTGGCACAAGACCGAATTTAAAGTGGGGTTTCCGAGACCGTTGACTAGGCCAAAAATTCCCCGTATAAAACGGGGTCGGGTATCTGATTCCCGGGGAAGAGACTCTGCCCTTCGACATAGCCTCGTCTTGAGATCCTCTATGCCCGGAGGGAGTGAAATTGATCAGCGCATCATGAGACGGATTTCCAACTAATTCCCGAAGACAGGATATCTACCAACCGCCCCACGTGATCAGATGTGACACAAGGCTGAAATTAATGTGCGGTATCCGATCCCGTATGCTCGGCCTAAAATTCTCCGTATAAAACGGGGTCGGGTAGGTGTCTCCCGAGACGATACTCTGCCCTTCGACAGCTGTGGTCAGAAAAGGTGGACCCTATTCCAAGCAGCATGAGACGCTTTCTCTTTACAGTACGCCGTTTTCAATTAATACAACTCCTTTTATGCTTGACGTTTCGCTTCGAAAGTCCAGACATCATTCTCAAGATAGACCGTCGTGTAAAAAAATTGTGATTAATTAAACATAGCTTAGATGTTGCCCAAGGTCGGTGCACCTCGTAAGGATCGAACTCACTACTCTATCGTAATTGATTTAGTGAGGGAATTTGTTAACTATTGCACCATGAGGAAGTGCTCTAGGTGCATATAGTGAATACACCATATTTTTTTAAATTAATAATACTGAGGCTTACCACCATTGAAATACCGGTTCTAGTACGATCAATTAGTTAAGCAACGTCAGTACCTATATATGGGTGACCGCTTGGGAATACCAAGTGTTGAAAATTTGGATGTGTGGATGGTGTAATGGATATCGAATTGGAGTACAGAGTTCGAATTTCGGTCAGGTTCCTTATATTCAATTACAGCCAGTTTTATGATTTATTTATTAATATAAACAAAGCAATTTATTATAATTTGTATGATAAAGATAATAAGTCTTATATTTAATTGTTTTTCTGTTTATTATATATTAAACTTTAATGAAGTATCTTAACTGACCTTTTTTTTCTTTGGTGCTGTAGGCTTTGATTTGCTTCTGGTATATTGGATAATGGCATGGAATTAAAAATCGAAGTGCAGTGTTCAATTTCCCAGTCGTGTCCGCTATATTCCAGAGGAAAATATAAATTCACCTTTTCTTCTCCTCATCTATGGGTTAATTAGTTGAACTTGTATCAGTAAAATATTATTGTCTTACAAAAAATCCTTAAAATCTGTAAATATTTTCTAGTGTTAAATGACCTGAAAAGGTTGATAAACCGTAACAATCACACATCTTATTATAAAACACAGACTGTGTGTGTGTGTGTGTGTGTGTGTGTGTGTGTGTTATATATATTGGATCGGATTTCCTACATTTTTCAACCGATTTCAACAAAACTTCACAGGACTACGTAAAATTACCTTGCGGTGGTTCTGACAGCGCCCAAAATTGGAAAAACACAATTGTTTTTCCACGAAATCAATTAGAAAACACGATTAAGAGGCATTAATGAAAGGGGGGACAATTCATATCGAGTTATACTTATTAATATCGAGTTATACTTATTATAAAACCCAGGTTGTGTGTGTGTGTGTGTGTGTGTGTGTGTGTGTGTGTTCGTTTATATATGGGATCGGATTTCCTACATTTTTCAACCGATTTCAACAAAACTTCACTTTTTTTCGCAGATAATGTTTCTTATTGTCTTGCACACTTTTTTCTTTATTTTTACATTCAGAATGCTTTACAAATTCCATTTACAAGACAATTGTTTATAATAAAATTCTGTTCAATCGGTAAACTCATATAACGATTGAAAACAATGTTTTTGTTTGAGTTTGGGTTTGACCAATTCGTAAAAAAAAACAAAAAAAAAAAAACTAATTAAGACATGCGTGTCCGTCAACCTTAAACAATAATCTTTGTCAATTTTATTTTTCAGTCTTTATGATGGTGGATACTTGATCTATCTCTTACTGTTATATCCCCGGGCAACACCGAGCTCTACTGCTAGTCCATCAATAATAATTATTGACGTCACTTAGGTATGAAATCTATACACTGGAAATATATCTACTCACTTGAAGGTTCTTATTTATTTCATTCTCAAAATTCTCACGACTATTTTACTGTTGATTTATGCCAGTCAAACAGTAAAATGAAAGTGTATATATAGAATAAATGGGCACGAGTTGTTAGAACGATCGCGTTCTGACCATCAGACATGGGTTCGAATCTCACCATGGTCGATATGTCAGGAATGAAAACCTCCAGATATTATCGGACTGGATGGGCCGATCCCAGCATGCGGCACCTTTGGAAAGTACCTGAAAACCATACCACGGTTTGAGCCAAGGCTTTTGATTGAAATTGGGTAGAGGGAACCCTCGAAGGCCGTCGATAGCTGTGCTAGCACGAAGTCACAAGTCATCGTGGCCGAGGGCTTGTGCGTGCTTGTTCAAATTGTTGATCACGCTAGATAACACGCTCTTTCATAGAAACTAATGTGCGCTCAGTATAGTTGCAGTAGACGGTATCTGTGGGCTTTGAATAAACACAAATGTGCCTAAGCAAGCGTCTGCAATAGGGACTGGCTAACCGCCCGAGTAGACAGATATCCTCGAATACGATTGGCCGGCTATACATGCATATAGAATAGATGAATAGAGCTTTCATGTTTCGAACATTTTAAGCCATAATTTAATAATTTAAAATTTCAATTTAAAATCTAATTTAATAATTTAAAATATTAATTTAAAATTTGAAATAATATAATGATTTAAAATTTCAATTTGAAATTTAATTTAATACTTTAAAATAATAATTTAAAATGTGAAATAAGTTAATAATTTAAATTTAGTTTAATAATTTAAAATAATAATTTAAAATTTGAAATAATTTAATAATTTAAAAATTTATAATTTAAGCCATTTATTAGGTTGGTGCAAAAATAATGACGTTAAAAAATACGTCAAAAAACGACATTATTACGTCATTATTTTTGCACCACCCTAATAAAAAAAAAACAGACTTGCTGGCATTTTAAATTTGGTAGGGAAAAATGGCGAACGCCGTCGTCATTCACAACTAAAAAAAAAAAAGCCCGCCTTGAAATCCATGGGTTTCTTTTCCATTCCATTGAATCATATTCTTTAAAGTATAATCGACAACAAAAGCGAAATGGTTTAACGAATCTTGTATCCGAGATGCATAATAAGATAGTGCAAATTCTTGAAGGTTATCTTTTTTTTTTTTTTTTTCAAAATGATTTTAAAATATTCTTCCTTCATCTCTTTCAAGATGATATAAATAGTTTCTGAGAGGGAATCCCTTCAAAATCTCGACGTAAATGTAATTTAATCGAAAAAGTGATATTCACTGGCAAGGAAAATTGATTTATGATTAGAATCCAAACGAAAAAAAAGCCGTGGGGTACAGACATTATCAAACTGGTTATGAGAAGATATTTTCTGTGTTTCGTCAGGCTTTTACATGGATTTCATAGAACTGGTATTTATTCATACAAAAAGTATAAATTGTGGCACGAGTTTCATCATCATGCTATAAACACTTCCAAAACAGAACAAGAAACTTGTCGTAACTTATTGTGCAAACTTCCAGTGAGCGATCGGCATGTTTAAATGACGAATAGTAAGAAAACGTCATTTTCTGACGACATCACAATTGTCATAGAGAAATATTATTTAACAATCTCCATAAAGGGACCAATTTTTGACTGCACCAATTTCTAAAAAATCTATAATTATCAATATAATCGATCGAAACTTCTAAAAATTTCACGAGTTATTAAAAACTAAACACAGAATAAACTCAGGCGACCATGTATCAAAAGATTGACAAGGCAGATGTTTTCCCGCCATAGGTTGCTAGTGCTTTCTGCGGTAGACCAATTGCCATCCAAGGCTAAAGAACCCGGTCTGTCTTTCTATTTACCCATAGCTGGAGGGGAAAGATGAGAATTCATACCTTTTTCCCAAGAGTATTAGCACATAAATGAATGTAATAGATTTGACTGGAATTCGAACTCGGCTGTCCATTACCCCACCGTGCCTAAACTACTTATAGTAAATTCAGTAATTACTAAGAAATATTCGCATTTTCTTAGAAAATATGCAAATATTCAGCAAGGGGTAGCGAATAATGCTGTCCACAACCTTAAGTTTATATACAGTGTAACCCGGATGTAAGAGAGTTGTCGGGACCGGAGAAGAAGTATCTTATATCCGGGTTTCTCTTATATCCGGGTTTGGTCTATTTTATATACATTAACATAGGTTCTAATTTTGGACCAGATGAAATCTCTCTTATATCCGGTTTTCTCTTATATCCCGGTCTCTTATATCCGGGTTACGCTGTAGATAGATTTTTTTTTTTTTTTATAATAGATCTCTTAAGTTCTAAGTTAAAATGGCGATCCAACTTCCTGTTGTGACCTCCTGATCCAGTTTTCCACTCTACTCTTCACTCTTTTGAAAACTTATTCACCGTTCTCTTGATGGTTATTGAATAAACTTTAAAGATGGAAGCCAGAGTATAAATGTTGATACCATTTCTGAAGGTGTGCACAAACCGATTTTAAACTGTTTTCTTTCTAGTTGAATAACGTAATTTTTTTTTAAGCGATTAATCAAAGGAAGTTTCTACTGGTAAAAAAATGTGTGAAGGTTTGGCAAGGTCAATATCAGACATAAAACAATTTATTTTTTTCATTCTACTCTCAGTAAGAACTTTAATTTCATGTATTCATCGAACCAAGTCCTAAAGTCTCGTTTCAAGCGAGACTTTCTAAACACGACTGTCAAGTAGCAAGCTTCTTAGGCTGACGAGATGTTCAGTTTTCTTTTCGGATTACTTCATACAAATCAATTCTTTGACAACTTTTCAACATTCCTTGCCGTGTGCCAACGAATTGACACATCTTGTCTGGCGGATATGAATAAAACGTTATTTGTTTAAAGCTTGTGAATAAGATCAACGATATTTTAAAATATCTACAGGCTACCAATAAATCAGAGTCAAGTTCGCCTTCCAAACTATCCATCTTTGAGAAGGCTGGAAAAAAAAATGATCGGCTCCTTCTACCGCTGCAAAAAAAATCATTAGGTTCACCTAGCTCAGATATTTTCAGCTAAGACCGCCCATGCCATTTACACAGGGGCAACTCAGCCTCATCATCGTCGTATTAAAGAAAGAAGGGTGTTCTATTTGGTCATCTTTTCCCTAAGAGCTGATGCATTGTGCAACACATTCCGAAAAAAATGTTTCCCCAACTATTAAATACTTAGCCTTTTCAAAATCAGTGTCAATCTCTCCTACATATCTTCATAACCTGCTCTTCTTAACCCTAATGGTACTTTCACAGAACAACCTCGTTCAGAAACCCTATAACACTGCCAATTAGGTATTCTATAGGGTGAACAGTCGCGTAAAAATAAAGTTTCCTTGTACTTGCTTTAATTAAAATTATCTCGTTATTGACATAGCAGACTATAAAATAGATACAACATGGCATAACAGCTCAATACACTTTTCATTATTTCTAAGGATGTTTTCCAATCTCCTAAGGTTTTATTTATTTTCTGGAAAGTTTCTTTCGCTATACGTATGCAACTGTCTTTTCACATTTTTTATCGTCTCTTACCACACTACACAAGTAATTAAATTTTGCCACATGCTTCACTTTGAGGTAACCCACACGTAACACTTACCTCGGATTAGATTCTTTCACTAATAAATATTGATTTTTTTTAAATGTCGGTAGTTAGTCCTTTCTTCTTGCTTTCTGTGACTACCTTGTCTAGTAGTTCTTTTAGTTTCTTTATGAGTCTACTATAAACTTGGCTTCGTCTGCGTATCTCATATGAAAAACGAACAAGCACATCTGCATTTAACTGTTAATAAATAGTCCTTTCTTCTTGCTTTCTGTGACTACATTGTCTAGTAGTTCTTTCAGTTTCTTTATGAGTCTACTATAAACTTGGCTTCGTCTGTGTATCTTATATGAAAAACGAACAAGCACATCTGTTTTTAACTGTTAATAGTTAGTCCTTTCTTCTTGCTTTCTGCGACTACTTTTCTAGTATTTTTTCAGGTTTCTTTATGAGTCTACTATAAACTTGGCTTCATCTGCGTATCTTACATGAAAAACGAACAAGCACATCTGATTTTAACTGTTAGTCCTTTCTTTTTGCTTTCCCGACTACCTTTTCTAGCAGGTAATTTTAAAGGAATGCTACAAGTTAATATTTGCATCTTCTTTGAACAGTAGGATTCCAGTTTAACTGGAAAGAAACAATGCCATTATTAATAAGAGCAATGGATGCCAGACTTCACATTTCAAACATCACTCCTTCATCGTTATCCCATGAAAGTTTCAGGTTATATGCGTATTTTGCGACGATAACAACTGCCACAAACTTGGCAAATACAACACTACGATATGATTCAGAAGATAGACGTTATTTATAGGAAGAGGACATTCTAATGCTCAATGGAAGTTCCATTTTATCTTTTAAAAAAAACAAAACTTTATTTCATTTATTTATATAAATTTTCATAATAATCATAGCAATAATAAATATCATTAGTCCACCATACATTTGTGGAAAAAATCATCCGTACACCATAAAGTTGAAATTATTTATATTAAATTTGAAACGATGTATATTAGAAATGATTAAAGATACCTTACTGGAATTCTCTTAGTTTTTTTTTTATATAACATTATTGGACTATACTGTGAGCAATAAGAATATATAGTTACTTTACAAGCTTAACAGAAGAATCATGATGAAATCGATCATGAAGGAAAATGACAGATTCATAATTAATTAATCACATCTATCTATCTATCTATCTATCTATATCTATCTCTCTATCTCTCTCTCTCTCTCTCTCTCTATATATATATATATATATATATATATATATATATATATATATATATATATTGAACAATAAAAATATTAAAATATTAAAATATTCAGACTGGTTTGTATATTAATATTCTTTCGTTTTTATTATTATTTCATTTAGATTCCTTGACTAGTTTTGGCCAACATGGCCATCATCAGTAGAAAAATAATTTTCTTCTTGCTTGAACTACAGAATTGAATGTCTTGATGAAGAAAATGAACTTTTGTTTGTAGTTTTCATTTGTTTTTTATTTTTTTATTTATTTTTAACATGGATTTTGGTTAGTTCTTGTGTTGGTCAAACAGTCTCTTTTAAGTTGTTATTTAAGATAAGAGCTGGATGGATTCATGTTGCTCTGAATTCCTTTGATCATTTTGACAGTTGTATTGGTTCCTGGAAAGGAGATGTGTCTCTGTTAGGAGTGTTTGTGTTATTTTGTTCTTAGGGAGTGAGTGAGTATGATGTGTGTAAGCGTGTATATTACTATGGCTGTGTGTTATCATTTGGCTCATTAGGGAGTGAGTGAGTATGATGTGTGCAAGTGTGTATATTCGTGTGGATGTGTGTATAAGTGTGAGGCCTCAACACCTCAACGCCTCCGTAAGCATGTCTGTCTTGTGTCGGTGAGAAATATGGGTAGGTCCTGATTTGTGGGGTTATATATTTATACTATCTACATTGGTAAAATTTTGATTAAGCCCATCTGGATAGTGCGTTTTTAGACGTTGTATCCACTTATTTTCCTGGAACTCTTAAATCTTTCTAATGTTATCTGCTTTGAACTTTTCTATTCTCTCAATATATATAATATTAGATGTTCAGTATGATTTTATAACTTTCTCTCCTGGAGTAAGAAGGTGCCTCACACGTAAGATTTCCTTTTCAAGTCTTTTCCATCTCTCTTTGGACTGTCACAGGGAAATTCATCTCTCGCGTGCCAACGGTCTCATGAATCGAGTTGGATTTTTTTAAAATTGATATCTTTAGTTCTAAGTCGAAATGGTGATACCTCTTCCTGCTGTGACCTCCTGATCCAGTTTTCCTCTCTATTCTTCCCTCTTTTCGAAGATTTTTTCTCCGTTCTCTTGATGGTTCTTGAATGAAGTTTGAAGATGGAAGCCAGAGTATAAATGTTGCAGCCATTACTGAAGGCCTTGCATGATTTTTTCGTCTCACTATTGTTCCGATGAGAAGACAGCCGGACTTACACAAATCAATTTTAACCTGTTCTCGTTCTAGCTGATATAGCTCAAAGGCCTTTTAAGTGATTCTTACGACAAACGGTGTCAAGATGGCGAAATATCTTATCCTAAAAACCTGGAAAAAAAGGAACAAATAGTTTAGTGTTTTATATATATATATATATATATATATATATATATATATATATATATATATATATATATATA
Source organism: Acanthosepion pharaonis (assembly GCA_903632075.3). Classification (NCBI taxonomy): domain Eukaryota; kingdom Metazoa; phylum Mollusca; class Cephalopoda; order Sepiida; family Sepiidae; genus Acanthosepion; species Acanthosepion pharaonis. Next base: position 287,673 of record CAHIKZ030001010.1, read on the forward strand.
TATATGTATATATATATATATATTAGACATTATGTGTTATGGTCCAGGTCCTTGTACCACGGTGATGGTCCAAGGTAGAACCAATAAAGAAGAACTCGAACACGGATATGGAATAACACAGATATATTACAAACAGGAATATATACAGAGAGGTAGAAAAGTATTAGTACGAACAAACAGGTTTAATAGAGAGAACAATGTAGTTTCGACCAGCATCACTATTCCAATGTCCTATAGTAATTGTCTGAGTGCGACTCTGTTCGGACTGCCTCTGACTTGACTGACTGACTGACAGACTCCTGACGGACTTCACTCCAGACTTCAGACTGAAACTCTCTGCTTCCTCATGAGGCGCAGTATTTATTACGTATGGAATAGTCCATTATGTTATTATGGGTAAGATCCCATACCATTATGTGGTATAGGCAATTATGCTGTAACACGATTTGGTCATTTTTGATGTTACACCCAGTATTCAGCAGAGGATTCAACATATCAGAAATCAAAAATATGGAAAACGAACCTACCATTGTCGATACACCAAGAGCAGCTAAAATATGACTCCCGTAATCCCTTACAGATTCAGAAGCCCTGCGTGCACTGTATCTACAGCAGTAGTGGTGTCTCCACTCCTCTCCATGCTGGTTTTGAGTATAGATCTTTCCTTCTCCTAAATAGATTGCTGCCTCAGGGCAAGATAGCCCGGTCTGCCTAGCTATTTACTCGATATTTGCAAGAAGATGCGTTCAAGACTTTTCTGAAGTGCGGAGTGAGGATGCAGGATCGAATGCGAATTGAACTCGGCCCGCCTAATAGAGAGTGCGATGGGTAAATTGTCACCATTTATATTTTTAATTTCGTCCATGAGCGTTTTTTTGTTTTTGTTTTTTGTCGACTGCACAGTATAGTTGGGTCAGTTGGGCACCGTCTATGAGAAAAAATTAGCACCATTGCATAATTCACTTTGTATGGATGTTTGGACGTCAATCTGAGGACATTGCAGAGAATTCGGAACGAGTTGGATGATTATGAAGGTGTTTAGAGTGATCACTATTGATGGCGAAGTTATGCCTCTATTGTTATTCTGACAGGGCTTCAAACTCAACAGGGAGGCCTACATTAAGTTTCTTGGGAAGTTAGTGCAACCCAATGTCAAGAGGATGGCTACTGCAATACACTATGTCTGGCAACAGAATCTGCACCATAACAGACAAGCAGAAAAAAACCCAGTCGTGGCAGTCTGACAATTTGTGCGACCATATCAGCCCTGACATTTGGCCACCTAACTCACCAGACAACAGCCCCCTTGATTATTATGTTTGTGGTGCAGTTGAGTGAGAGGCCCCGCCCCAAAAAAAAAGCGCCTTGTAACAACAAAGATGACCTAAACGTAAGGATTATGCCAGCATTCACTAACTTAAGCAAGTAAACCGATTGCAGGAGATTCCGAAGTCGTCTGCAGGCCGTAGTTGAAGCCAGTGTCGATTTTATTGAATACATTTACTCTTTGATATTTCAAGATATGTTTCTGTAATCTTGGTAAATATATCTATTAAATTGAGTTGTCGGTATTATTCTAATTTTTGCGTCATGTAAACGACAATTTATCCATCGCGACCGTTACACTTCCCGCGCAGATAACCATCAGACCATCTACGCAACCAACTAATATTAAATCGGAAGAAAATTCTCTGTAAGTAACATGTGTTTATAATAAAACGATACTTAAAGGCAAGCCTAAAATCTTAGAATGAAAGCTTTGTAAGAGTATTAGATATAACTAGCAGTAGAGCCCGGCGTTGCCCGGGGATGTAACAGTAAGAGACAGATCAACTATCGGCCATCATAAAGACTGAAAAATAAAATTGACAAAGATTATTGTTTAAGGTTGACGGACACACATGTCTTAATTATTTTTTTTTTTTTTTACGAATTGGTCAAACCCAAACAAAAACATTGTTTTCAATCGTTATGAGTCTACCGATTGAATAGAATTTTATTATAGAAAATTGTCTTGTAAATGGAATGTTTAAAGCGTTCTGAATGTAAAAATAAAGAAAAAAAGTGTGCAAGAAAATAAGAAACACTACCTGCCAAAAAAAGTGCAGTTTTGTTGAAATCGGTTGGAAAATGTAGGAAATCCGATCCCATATATAAACGAACACACACACACACACACACACACACACAAACACACACACACACACAAACCTGCGTTTTATAATAAGTAAAACTCGATATGAGTTGTCCCCCTTTCATTCTCGCGATGCCTCTTAATCGTGTTTTCAAACTGATTTCATGCAAAAACAATTGTGTTTTTCCAATTTTTGGCTCTGTCAGAACCACCGCAAGGTAATTTTACGTAGTCCTGTGAAGTTTTGTTGAAAACGGTTGAAAAATGTAGGAAATCCGATCCAATATATAAACGTACAGACACACACACACACACACACACACACACACACACACACACACACACACAACCTGGGTTTTATAATAAGTATGATTACTACGGAAAAATGATGGAGGACACCACAAGCCTAATGTGGTGGAGGTGATCGGACAAAAGAATTTAAGACTATCTAATGTCTGAATGTTTAGAATTGGCCCAAACACAATACATGCTAAGGAATAATGAAGCAATATCTTACCAAAACTGGACAATTTGCTAGAGCTCTTGCATATCAGGCAACGTTAAATGAACATGGACAGTCAACAATAAATAAAAACGGTGAATCTACTATTCTCTTGGATATCTGAATGAAAAGTGCTAAAGAAATTAAGGCTAACGGACTTCCGTCCTGGGTAAGACAATAAAGTACATCCGCCTCCTGGGTAAGACGATAAACTACGTCCGTGTCCTGGGTAAGACGATAAACTACGTCTGCGCCCTGGGTAAGACGATAAATTACGTCCGTGTCCAGGGTAAGAAGATAAAGTACACCCGCGTCCTGGGTAAGACGATAAACTACGTTTGTGTCCTGGGTAAGACGATAAACTACGTCCGTGTCCTGGGTAAGACGATAAACTACGTCTGCATCCAGGGTAAGACGATAAAGTACACCCGCGTCCTGGGTAAGACGATAAACTACCTCCGCAGCCTGGGTGAGACGATAAACTACGTCCGTGTCCTGGGTAAGACGATAAAGTACACCCGCGTCCAGGGTAAGACGATAAACTACGTCCGCGTCCTGGGTAAGACGATAAACTACGTCCACATCCTAGATAAGACAATAATCTACATGCAAAAGCAAGATCGTGAGGTTTTGAAGATCTTAAAACCAACTCTTAATTGGTGATGCCCCCAGGTTTACCCTGACCTGGGTTGTTAGCACCTATTAGGGTCCCAACTATGGGCAAATAGTTGACCCAAACTGGAGCCAAAAGACTGTGAAAGTATAAAAATAGATTTAATACCAGCAATACACTTTTGTAAAAAAAAAATTTTACCAGCAATTAATTTTCGCCGGAGAAAATTATTACCAGCAATACATTATTGAAAACAAAATTAACAACAATAAAAATCTTGTAGGCATTAAATAACCAATTAGGATTGATATGTCGTAAAACAAACCAAACCAAAACTAACAGACCTGATATAGTAGGAAAATACATGAGGGAAGGAACTTGTCTGGTTATTGACCCATCTGTTCACAGTAATCTAAACATCTCCCTGAAAACTACATATAATACGTTCTAAATATAAACATCTAGATATAAAGACTGAGAGAATGAGTGACAGGAAGACCACAACGATATAAATGGTATTAGGTTGTTGCAAAAATAATGACGCAATAATGTCGTTTTTTGACGTATTTTTTAACGTCAAAAAACGACATTATTACGTCATTATTTTTGCACCAACCTAATATTAAGCTCTAACTCTCATGGCAACATTAAAATACTAGAAGTCCACAAGATTATCCTTCTAGAAGATTTTTTTTTTGCCAGTCCCGGTAAGATAAACAAATATACTTTTAGGGTAATTTTACCGGTCTCAGTAGAACAGATACCGAGGCCATTTTACCGGTAGATATTTTTATTATTGTGAAAGGTAATTTGAAAAATAAGAAGAGGACATATTGGCGGTCCAGGTGAAATAGACAAACAAGCTTTTGAGTTTTTCATTTTTACTAGTCTCAGTAAAATAGACGACCAGGCTATTTTCGGCCTGCGTATACAGATAAATCACATCCAGCAGCCAGGACTTTGATCGGGAAGTTTTGAGGGGTGGTGATTGAGAGGTTGCTATTGTTCCCATACCACTTTGACCCGGGGAGGTAAAACCTCTTAGGGTCTAAGCTATGGGAAAATAGTTAACCCACAAACTGGGCTCAAAACACTATGCAAGTATGAAAAAAGATTTTATAGTAAAAATACCAGCAATACATTTTTGAAAAACAAAAAATACCAGAAATAAAATTTTGACAAAAAACATCAACAACACATTTACTATATATATATATATATATATATATATATATATATATATATATTACAAGCAATACCTTTGACTTTAGACATAAACTCTATTTATGAAAAATGAATCTTGACTTTAAATAATGTTCCTATGCCGTAAAGGAAAATAAACCAAACAGAGCCCAGGCTATTTTGCTGGTAAATGTTTTCATTATTATAAAGACAGGTAATATTAAAAATAACAAGATACAGATTTAACACTGAATTTTTTTTTTATTTTATTTTCACGATCAATTGTTCAGGCAATTTAAAATCTTTTCCGCCATTAATTGTTAAAACATAAGTTTAAAATTATTTTTTTCATCACCAGTTATTAAAAGAAATATAAAAGTATTTGAATATTTTAAACACTTCAGGCATAACAATCTCTGTATATCAAAAACTTGCCCTTGGGCACAGTTCTCTTGCCAGTACACTTCAGGTTCGCCCAGTGAAGACAACAGTCACACACTATAGAATCAATGTTGTACAAGTACTGCCCACACAGCTCACACAACTACTATATTGTTAACTTTAAAACCCTATTTAGATTTACCTTAAAGGAGACTTGCTGTCTATTTTTTTTTTTTTTTTTGTTAAGCGTTTCACCCCAAGCAAGGCGAGAAGCCACTAAGACGCAAGGGGTTACAGAAGATTTGGAGCAAGATCAGATAGGAGTGATAGAGGAAAGGATGAGGAGACGGATAGTGGATAGATCAAGACAACTGGCGATATCTATTGACATTACATTTGAAGAGGTGGAGATTATAGTTCTCAGGGAAACTGGAATAGGGAAGGAAGTTCCACAGGCGAGAGGTGCGAGACATGATGGAGTAGAAGAGACGGCTACATTTAGGAGTTTCGACAGTGAAAGGGTGGGAGCGGGATGCCAGCCTCGTAGGGCGCTTGAACTCAGTGAAATCTGGGAACCAGCGAATGCAGCTCCTCGGAGCAATTGCCATGAAAGTATTTGTTAAAAAGACAGAGAGAGGCGACGGCGCGTCTGTGAGAAAGTGACTGTAGACGAGATGCCAGAACAGGGCCAATTATATTGCATATCCGCCTCTGGATCTTATCAAGAACCCCCGAGGCAAACAGTAGGGGCTCCAGAACATATATGGCAGCAATACTCTACTAGGAACGGAAAAATGGGCTATTCATTTTTTTTGTGTGTGTGTGTGTGTGTGTGTGTGTGTTGAGTAAAAAGTAAAGATCGAACTCACTACTCAGCTCTAACGGTCAACTCAAAAGGCGTTACCTGACGTAGAGGCGCCCATCTCCCAAAAATGAGAAGATTTAATTGCATCGAGAATGACATTTGCAAAATTTACAAGACGATGCAGTAAAATAAAAGAATCGATCGAAACAAGATGGAGAATAATAGAAGATAAACTTTGGAATGATGAAACACGCAACAAGGAAAGCGATATTGGTGAGAAAAAAAAATAACAGCCAGATAGTCGGGCTATTTGATAAGAAAAATGCGACTGCGTAGCGTCGCTAATACCGGCAACTGAAATATTTCTGTTTGCACCTTTGGAATGAGGAGTTATCGTTATTCTCGTTATTTCTGTTACTATCACATCGGTTCAGAGAATTTCAAACTGAATAATCTCCCTTCCGCTCCACCACAGTTGATTCATGAAGGTTTTAGTTCGAACTTCCATGAAGGTTACTCGGGTAAATAAGCACAAGAAAGGCTATAGAGCAAAAAGGACAAAAAAAAAAAAAAATTTTCAAATGTGCTATTTGTTTGTTCACTTAATGACCACGTCGTATAAATAGTTACGTTGGTTCAAAGAATTGCATATCAATTCTTGTTATATAATACCCGGGAGGACAAAAGCCATACAACATTATGCTGACTTAATAAGACATGTACAAAACAAGGCGATACATGGGAGGAGTTATTGAGAATGAGAGAAAGAAAGAAGACAATAAAAAGGAACATAATTCAAGGGAAAAAAGAAAGATAGCCATTGACATCGAGTTTAAAATTGTAAAGATCTTAGTTGACAGGAAAGCCAGAAGCTGGAAATGTAGCGAGAACTGCTGGAAAATGAACTTTTAACATAGAACTGACCGTTAAAAACGGCAATTTCAAGAGTGTAATTATGAGAATTAACTGCCAATCTTGTACTGCGCTTAAAGTAGCTACGCTAAGCTACCAACGAGAAAAGTTCATTAGAACACTCACGGTGAAAATATCTCTAGAAGGGGGGGCATAGGGAAGCTACAGTAGGAAAGTAGCTTAAGGCGAGATGACATTCAGGACAAATAACGTTGCAGATTCTTCTTTGAATTTTGCCAGGAATCTCTAGATATATAGCAGAAATAGCAAACCAGACGTTGGCAGCAAGATTCGAAGCACTGACGAATTACCTGTTTCTATTTTTTTTAGCTATTGTAATCATAATTATTAGTATCATTATAAGCATATTACCCATCAAAAATGAAGGCTTCTTTTTTAATCTGGCTTGGAACTTCTCTCTAGGAATAGTATATACGTGTGCACTCTTTAGGATTATGAACCACAGTTTGTTAATCCGCCTAAGATCTGAGTGTAATATCCGGAGACCAGATTTTATACCATTGTTCACCTAAAAAAATAACCATGATCTACTGAAGGCAGATGGTTGCTATATGAGACAGTTGCACATGCGTAATTGGAGGAAATAAAAATGAACTTTATGTGAATATGTTGATCGATAACGGTTTGATCCTAGATTGGTTGAAATTCTAGTTATCTTCAACGGAACCGATTCCATAAAAAGACTAAGTGGACCTTCCATTTTTACCAATATAATACAAAGTGAATTGCGAAGATTCGACTGTGTATACTTGGCATGGCGGAGCCGAGCTGTGATGATCTGGATTATTGGAAGTAAGGAATGTACTTTGTCTAAACATTTGCCATCGAAATAGCTAGGCTATCAACGTTTCCTGCGTGTTAAAGAGGTTGTAGAATGGAGAATAATCTAATTTTCTCTTAAGGCAAGGCATGGCGACCAGGGAGGCCCAAGCGCAGTTCATTTTTCTTTTTAATGTGCCGTGTACTTTCAGAACGAAGGCGATAATGGCTCTCCACTTCACTCTATCCCTTGTGGCTCTCAATAATTTTCGTCTTTCTGCCAACTCCCCCAGTCAACGTTCTGTCATCCATTTGCTTGAGCCCGCCAGGTAAGTTATGCATTGCTTTATCTTGTCTCTCTTTCCTTCTATTCAACCTGTGAGTATCAGATTCTCCAAGCCTTTCGTTCTCAATACGTGTCCCGGAAAGTTCAGTTGCCTCTTCCTGATGTTAAATATAGGCTTCCTCCTTGTTTGCATCCTCTCCAAAACCTCAACGTTGTACACATTCTTAGCAATCTTCCGTAGAACCATACATCCGTTGCCTCGTGTCTCTTCTTCATCGTTGAGGAAACTATCCAACATTCACTGTCGTAAAAGAGGACATATATCACGTAGCAATTCAATACTCTTTTGTTTGATACCAAAAAAAGCATCCTGTTTCGTAACACTCAGCCCATTTTTGTGGAATGCGTCTTTGGCCATCCCAATACTTCTACGGATTCCAGTGTCGTACTTACCGTCCTCTGGCAAAAGAATTCCCAGATATTTAAACTTCTGCGCCTGCATGATTTTGGTGTTTAGGGATAGAGGGAGAGTGGGGAGCCATGTTGACCTACATTATGAAAAGAGATGGCACCTAAAAAATGAAGAATGAACTATGCTCAGGCGTCCCTGATCACCATGTCTTGCCTTAAGAGAGTTCAAAAGAGTTTACGTGGCCTTGTAGGCGATAAATTATTCTCCAAAATACAATGTCTTTAGAACGCACGAAACGTTTCACTCGAACAGATTCTTTATGCAAACCACTGCCTTCTGGAACCGACTCCTAACAAGATGATTTCCCTATCAATACAATCGATCAAAACAGGGGTTAACCGTTATCTCCCAATCTTATACACACAAATGGACCCCTAACGTAACTCTCTATATTGAGTGGCTCCTGGGCCTTCTAAAGAATGAACCTTAGTGTAAAAACTTAAAAAAAGATAAATAAAATGAACGGAACAGACTATTTTCCCAACATCTTTAACGAAGGCATGAACATAGAGGTTTCACTTGAGAGTGTAGTGTTGCTGCTCAGACCAGATACGTTTGTTTGTTTTCAGGATGTATCTTCTTCCCGTCAAAGACTTATAGCTTAAATATAACCGTTCGCTCGGAACATCAACCACGAATTAAAACAATGATACATTTTTAGCGGTAAGCAAATGTTTTTATCTAGGTGTAACCTACTGCTGTAGATGAGCGAGGCAGTGATGAAAGATACGTGAGGGGGTAGGGGAAGAGTCTAAGGGCCGTCTTCACTTTATCGTCGATGCGATGCGATCTCCCCGTCACTCTTTATCACTCTGCGTTTTTCACGGATAGTGACCACTGTCTTATAGAGTACATTGTTCTTTGTTTTGTTAACTTTTTCTCAACAAGTATTTTTTCTTCATTCTGTGACCGTGTCAGAGCCGCTTGGCATGCTACTTGTGAAGCCCACTTCATTTGGCTGTTAATAATGAGGAAAAATGTCTGAAGCCATTTTTCGACAGGTCGGTTGTTTTTCAAATTTAAACATGTTAGATTGACAAATGTTTCTCATTTGTTCTTTATCTTATTCTGTAGGATATTCAGATCCCATTTGATTATATATATATATATATATATATATATATATATATATATATATATATATATATAAATTCATGAATCATTCATAAAAAACAAATATTGAGGTTAATGATTTAAATGGCGAGAATACATCATCGCAAACAATATCAATAAGATACACCAAACCCGAACCTGTATATGAATGATATGATCCCTGTTTATAAATTCCAGTTGCATCAGGTCTTTTTAATTTTTTACAACCTTTCGTCTGTTCCTACAGACATCCTCAGGTATGGAAATAGATTTTGTTCTTGCTTTTACATCTCGGTAATAAGAGGACAAAGAAAATAGAGATGTAATCAGAAAAAATGCTATGAGTATTGTGTAAATGTTTTGGAGCGTGCGGTCGCAACGCTGAGTTTGAATTTAAATTTTAAGGTTGTGCGTTTTTGTAAAAATATAGCAATAAGAGAATTCTATTTTACAGTTAGATTTTCCGTCAATATGGCATGAACTATATTGTTCAATAATTACAATAATGTCACACTTATTTATATTGTTTGCGATGATGTTGTCTCGCCATTTAAATCATTAACCTCTATATTTGTTTTTTGTATGAATGATAAATGAATTTATAAATTAAAATTGCACTTTTTAATTGAAATATATATATATATATATATATATATATATATATTTATTTATTTATATATATATATATATATATATATATATGTATTTGATCCCAATTCACACACATACACACACACAATACACACACACACATGTATGTATATATATATATATATATATATATATATATATATATATATATGTGTGTGTGTGATGTGAATGTGTAATGAGAGTGTGATGAATGTGTGTAGTATTGTTGTAAGGGATTCTTGGTGCCAAAATTAACTTATTTTTCGTATTTTACTGGTGAGAAAGCATTTTAGGCAGGAAGTTTTTCGCCATGGAGTGCTCTTTATAAAAAGTTAAAGATAGAGCGTTAATATAATTAATGCGGAGTGGTCTTGGCTCAGTCATGCTGGCTTCGAAGATACTTCAGCGTATTGCAGTAATGTTTTCACACTTCAGGATTGTTGCCTTCTGCAATACTCTCCTGAAACTTCGAAGTCGGGATAGCTGCATTAATCCTCACTGCCTCTCTCCATATATATATATATATATATATATATATATATATATATATATATGTACGTGAAATGTGTGTGTATATATAAATATATATATATATATATATATATATATATATATATATATATATATATATATATATAATTATTTATATATTATATGCGGTACTTATTAGAAAGCGCTCATTATCAGAGATAGAGCTAACATATTTGGTTGGATAGATGTGAGTTTCTGATTGTCTGACGATCGCAAAAGCGTGAAACCCAGGGTCACAAACTCACATCTATCCAACTAAAATATATATATATATATATATATATATATATATATATATATATATATATATATGTATGAAAATTTCTCCGATTTAACCAGTAGAGAAGAAAATATTTATGAATAAAAATGACAATAGGAAAACTGGTAATTGCTGACGCATTTCGTCCAATGTGGACTTTAAATATTAAAATAAAAAAAAAAAAATTTCGTATTTTGCTTTTGATAAAGTCCATATATATATATATATATATATATATATATATATATATATATATATATATATATATATTTCTTCATATATTCTTGTATTAGTTTCATCTTCTTTTTCTGCAACTAATACAAATACTAATGCTGCTACAACTACTTCTGAGTATATTAATTCACATACACTCATTCTTTTAATAATGTTTTATATGTTGTCTCCTTCTTGCTCCTCTTCTTTCTTCTTCTACTTCTTTTTCTTCTTTATTCTTTCTTCTTCTTCATTGTTTCTACTTGTTCTTTCTTTATTTATCTTTCTTCATCATCTGAATTTACAACTATTCGTTCCAATACATTTACTAGTAATTTTAACAATAAATCAGACCAGTCATCTCTTAAATGAAAGTTTTGCACTTTTGCTTTTTCTTCTAATAAACTAAAGAACAGACTTTCGAAGTGGTGATTCTTTTTTTTTAAGCAAATTTTACTTTGAATAAAGTCTGCTTTGTGCACATAGTTTAAGCACGTTCACCTGGTGTATGAGAAAGGAATTTCAATATAATGCCGTTTGTATTTCTGCGTTTCGTTTTAGACGAATGTTTTTTTAATTTGAAATTATACAAGATTATTTATTCAAGATTGTTGATTTCCATTCATATCCCGAGAGCATGTTTTTATATTTTACTATAACATTTTACTAATTTATTGTTGAGTTTATATTAAAGGTCGTTTATTTTTAATTTGTATATATCTATCATAGTCTTCTCACTCTCACTGTCTCTCTCCATATACCCATACATTATATATATATATATATATATATATATATATATATATATATATATATATATATATATATATAATAATGAGAACGAAAAGAATATAAATTCAAACGTTCATAAGATTAATTTAAAGAGGGCTCAATACAAAAAGTAGTCCAATAGATGTTTTTTTCATTATTTGTTATTACATACGTACAAATATTAATCACGTCTAACAAATATGCATCATGTAATTACATGTTTATTCGTATGCAATAACTTGTGATATATATATATATATATATATATATATATATATATATATATATATATATATATATATATATATATATATATATGTTAGCAAATATAAATGGATATATCTGATAGAATGAAAATATCTGGAAAAACAAACAAAAATCCTTAGAATGTGATTATGTTGTTTTATTTCATTATTTCATTCATAATTAAAACAACATAATCACATTCTAAGGATTTTGTTTGTTTTTCCAGATATTTTCTTCATATATATATATATATATATATATCAGTTTGTTCACATGTATATAAGTAGCTATCTTTCAATTTCTTGATATCTATTTGACATGTCTACCTATATATCTATCTCTCTCTCTCTCTGTATATATATATATATATATATATATATATATATATATATATATATATATATATATATGCCTGTCAATATCAGTCTATTTATATCTATTTATAACTATTTATCTCTCTGTATATATCTGTGTATATATATATATATATATATATATATATCTATTTCAGCCTCTTCTTATCTATCTTTCACAGTCTTCTCTCTCTCGTTATATATATATATACATATATATATATATATATATATATATCAGTTTGTTCACATGTATATAACTAGCTATATTTCAAGTTCTTGTTAACTATTGGCATGTCTATCTATCTATCTATCTATCTCTCTGTATATATATATATATATATATATATATATATATATATATATATATATATATATATATATATATATATATTCAAAGTATATAATTGTATACACGGAATGAATTCCAATAACCAACAATTACTATTCTTAAAAGAGTGCTCAATACAAAAGTAGAGCAGATATAATTATTTTATAAAAAAATTATAAACATAAGTATGTTATAAAATCACTACAAAAATAGCCATTTTGTTTCAACACACTCTGTGTCTTATCAAGTGATGATGTTGAAAATAAAATAAATGGTTTTAAAAGTTTCAGATTAATTAACGATCCTACACTAGGGGGAAACATTGTTACAAAAGCTAGAATAACCAATCAAAAACGAAGTATAGAAAGATTCAAAAGCTTGACAACGAAATCCTGCTCTAATAGCTATTCAGATCTTTTAAATACGTGTAATATTAAAAAATAATTTATACTAAATAATAATTATAAATTTACATGATAAATTTAATATTAAAATTAAAACTGGCAATTTTAAAATCCAAATTTAATCACTATTAAGTTTAAAAACTACAAAATTATTGAGAAAAGAAAAAATATATATGTTTATTCAATTCATTTCTTCATTGAAATATATATATATATATATATCTATTTCAGTCTCTTCTTATCTATCTTTCACAGTCTTCTCTCTCTATATAAGCTATATATATATATATATATATATATATATATATGCTTAAGTTTCTACACATCTGCTTCAGATCTATCTATCTATCTATCTATCTATCTATCTATCTCAGTATATATTAGTTTGGTTCATTTTAATTTACGGCATATCAACATCAATGGGTTATTTAATGCCGACAAGATTTTTATTGCTAGTAATATTTTATCTATCTATCTATCTATCTATCTATCTATCTATCTATCTATCTATCTATCTATCTATCCCAGTCTACTTGCTTGCTTTCTCTCTCTTTCTCTCTCTTTATCTATCTATCTATCTATCTATCTATCTATCTATCTATCTATCTGAGTCTGCTCTATCAATCTCTAATTCTGTCAATCTACCTTTTAATGTAGATGGTATGTAAATATCTATCTCAGTATATTTATAATGCTTGCCTAAGAATATCTGCGTTACTCTTTAATATTATTTATGTACTGCGCCTTGTATATGTCTATTTTAATGCCTGTGTATCACGATTTATATATAAGTTTAGGCTACTATCTTCTGCTTGTCACACGCTAAAATTCAGATACACATTTCAAATTAATTATTTCAGGTATTTTGTTTCTCTTCCACATTCCTTTCTTAATTCCTCCTTTCTATCTAACACTCGCTCATTATCTATCTATCTATCTATCTATCTATCTATCTATCTCTAGCTATTTCAGTCTTTGCTATTTATCCATCTGTCTCAGTCTTTGATATCTCTCTCTCTCTCTCCCTCTATCTATCTATCTATCTATCTATCTATCTATCTATCTATGAGTCTCAGTCTTTGCAATCTATCTATCTATCTATCTATCTATCTATCTATCTATCTATCTATCTATCTATCTATCTATCTATGCTAGCCTGTTCACATCTATCTATCTATCTATCTATCTATCTATCTATCTATCTATCTATCTATCTATCTGTCTGACTGTCTCAGTGTTTACTCTCAATCTATCTATCTATCTATCTATTTATCTCAGTTTCTATCTATCTATCTATCTATCTATCTATCTATCTATCTATCTATCTATCTATCTCAGTCTTTGATCCCAAATTATCTATCTATTCGTTTCTACTTTTATATATCTATCTATTTCCGTTTCTACCTATATATCTATCTATGAAAGTTGTTTTATATCTATCGATTGATCAATTTTTCCAGTCTGTTTACATTAATTTCAGTATCTATCTATCTATCTATATCTATCTATCTATCTATCTATCTATCTATCTCTCTCTCTCTCTCTCTCTCTATATATATATATATATATATATATATATATATATATATTCTAGTCTGATCTTATGAATCTCTGTATGTTTATGTCTCTATCTATTCTAGTCTGTTCTTATCTATCTATTGTCATGATCCACAATTCCTCCGTATTCCATCAGGGAACAGTAAGTTCCACTCGGACAGCTTCTTCGCGCGAACCCCTAATTCGTGTGTTCTTTTCTTGTCAGAACAAACAGAGTGAGTTTTGCTACAGTACCATCGCAATCACCATTTCTCTAATCCAACATTTTCCGAATTGTCTGCACTGTCCTCAGATTGACACCCAGACACTAAGAAATGATAGTATTGGGGCTTCCGGTGCGAATGCCAAGTAGGATAACATGCCGTTTCCAAAGT